>LBNU01029030.1:92723-132063 GCA_014162995.1 Artemisia annua
TAATAATAATAATAATAATAATAATAATAATAATAATAATAATAATAATAATAATAATAATAATAATAATAATAATAATAATAATAATAATAATAATTGATTTTTGATGATAAACATAATGAATTCTATGAAATTGTAAACATTCCTCCCATTATGTACTAAATGTTGAATTCCACATACATATATATAGGATTTTGAAGGATTTCCATTTCATTCCATCTGCTAACTAAACACATTAGGAAATGGAATTCAGATTCCAAATTTCTTAAATATGTCAACCAAACATGTTATAGAATGAAATCAGATTCCAAATTTATCAAAATCCTAAAGATTTCTCGAACCGTTCAAACGAGGCCTTAGTGTTTAATCACTTGTGATTTCTCATGTAAGTTTCAACAACGAAAAAAATAGTAATAAAAAAGAACAAAAAAACATGAAAAAAAAGGTTTGACAAAAGTATATCAAAGTGACGGTCTATAAAAAGATAATTAAATATTCGTCGCAATTGTGTAATTTTTTCGATTAACGATTAACGGTTTTAGAGATATAAAATTTTGAAATAAAAGGTGTGAAATTGGGTTTTTATCTAATCTGAAAAATGCGTGTCTATAATTAATTTTTTAATATATAAGTAATTGTTTGGTATGTAAATGAACTTAAGCAAATATAATGTGTGTGAATATGTGTAAGAAAATAGTAATATATTAGCAACAACGTTTAGATCCTCTCAAGTAAATTGACTCAAGTTAGAGGATCCTCTAACTTGAGTCAAGTTGTCCCACCAACTTAACAAGATCCTCTTCCTAATTGTAATTAGTATAATATCTTTTTCTATAATTTTATATATTTCTTTTTGAATTAATTTGTTGTCGTATGACTATGAGTTTTAGTTTCAATTATTTTTGTTAAACACTTGTAAAAATAAAAGTTCTACGCGAAGTAGAAACTTATTAAAAGTAGCTTATAGAAAAAGCTTAAAATTCTGAAATAGTTAATTGCGTCTCATTGTATGCTTATATTAGTTGGTTGATAAATTTCTTTTGCGTATCACTTTTGCTTGTCAATCTTACTATTTTAGCATGTTTTAAATTTATTGTCTAACACTTTGAGATTAGATGAGTATCCGTGTATAACAACGAGTTTTTTAGCAGCAAACAACTATAATTATGATATTATGGTTAAGTGTTTTGTGTAACGTGAACTTTGAGAAAAAAATATAAATATCAATATGCTCTACTATTAATCTTCATAATTTTCACTTTTATCAACTAGATCGTAAGTATTTTTTTTCGTCCAAATACCAAAACTTGATTCTCAACAATTATCGTTGGCATGTCTTCTTCATTCTCATCATCATCCGAGAAGACAATAACATTATCTCAGTTCTAATTTAACAAATTAGGGTTGAAAAATGGATTAGGATTGGGCGCGGGGTTGAGAAAGGGATGAATTTGTATATAAACAAAGAAAAGCAGTGTACAATTCAGCAGGTGTTATATAAAGACCATGAACTAACCAGTGAAACAACAAACGATAAATAAAAGATCTCAATATATTAACCTCTACATTAACATCAATATTTTATTGAGAAATGATACATGGACCTAAAAATAGACATAATTGTGGACCTAAAAACATGTGGCATGATCCTGATGGCTGCAGACAGGGACCCACTTATTTAACAACCCATCAGGATCATGCCACATGTGTTTAGGTCCACTTTTAGGTCTATTTTTAGGCCTATGTATCATTTCTCTATTTTATTTCTTCATTTCCTTAGCTTAAGTATGAATTACTATAAAAGTAAAAAAAATGTTATAATGTTCATATAATAGAAATAAGGATGATTATTTTGAAACTACTTTGTATAACTTTTTTTAAATAATAAAAAAGAATGGAATCGTGAATTAAAAAGAAGTATGCAATGCATAAACCGTGTTGTTATAAATTTCCATTTTTATCTTCTGTCACTGTTAAACTATGTTTTTATAAGTTTTCATTTCTTAGTTGATAAAATTAAAGTTGATATTTAAGATAATAATTAAGAAGTATTAAAACGTATATTAGTCAAATCAATTTACTTTTTTTAAAACATTTTTAAGTTTTAAAAATAAACAAATTTGCTTTATAAGTAGTAGTGATAAAAACAATATCTATAACAATATCTCTAAGTTTATCATAGTGCTCAAGAGTAAAATTAGTGGGTTCCAAAGCTACAACGAAAAACGGAAAAAGCCTCAAATAAAATCGAAGTTTCCTCTATACACAAGGTAAAGTAATATTCTTCTTAAGCTTTCTGACTTAATCCTGTAAATAATTACTTTTTTTATTTTTATTTTATTTTTTATTTTTATGGAAATCTGTAAGTTCTTGTGTAACTATGGTACAATAACTTGAAGTAAAAATATTGTAGTATCACGCAACAATCTTTTAGACAGTCCTTTTTCTTTAAGGCCAAACGGGACCAAGCTGGTTAGTGACGTAGCATTGGTGAAGGTCAATAGGCACTCCACTACTCTATAGTCCATGATACACTCCACAATGTGTCCAGCTATAGCATTTAAATACCACACACGTAGGTCAACTTTACTTTTTCTTTGAATAACTTTTCAGTATGTAAGCTTTGCATAAACTTCATCTAGTTGTCAAACATACTCTCCTTTTTAGTTGTCAGACGTCTTAGGCTAAATATTAGAGAGATGATTTGTCTTCGGGAGAAATGATAAATCCTCCGACCAAATCCTACTACTTATCCTTCTACTTACAAGATTCTGACAGGTGTCAGAATTAACGGTTTAGATGCAGAGAAAGAATGAGTGAAAAAAATATATATAATATTATTGTGTGTGTAGGAAGATATTGTAGGAGGCTATATCAATGCTCTTTATTTAGACGTAAATTTTCAAATGCCTTAAAGGTACAAGTGGTGTTAGTTAATATGTTAAAAAAAAAAATTATTTTTTAAAATGCCCAGGTGAAAGTCATCCCGGAGAAGTGGGGCTACTCTTATAAAATTGTGGCACGTGTTAAAAACTAATACATGAGTGAGACACGTGTTTTTGTAGAAGTCAGCTCTCCACCTACACGAAGCATTTCGACCTAGAACATATTGAGAAAGAGAAAATTTTTGAGACATATAAAATAAGTGAGATTGTACTTTTGAGGTAGTTTTAAAATTAGCTCATTTCTTTATTTGTAACATTTCAATATATAATTAGTTGAAACATAATTAATTCTCTTAACTATTTAATGCATGAATAAAATGTTCTAATCAATATTCAAAGTGTAAATATTATTGTCAACAAGTTCAACACACTCACGTTAGTATCAAATCACCATTCAAAACACTGTTAAAGTCACCACCTTTTAGGTGCTATGGTCACCATCGAACCTCTACCAAAAAAAAAAAATCAAAATACTCAACTTTATACAAACATACCTCACGATATATCCATACACACTCACAAACAAAATAATAATAATAATAATGAAAACACACCACTTTTCTTAAATTCTGTTCGGTGGTGCCGACCAAAAAGAAAACAAAAATGCAACCACCGCGCGGTGGTGGTGCATGGTGCACCCCACTATAGAGTTCGCACATGGTCATGCTTGATGTTGGTGGTTCGCGTGTCACCATAGTGCACAACCTTATTATCTTAATACCATTTGGATGTACCTGCAACATATAGTTGTATATTTGTTCGGTTTTAAAATAAGTGTTTATAATTTTATAGGGGAATTTACATCTATATCTTTACGAATTTGATATTATTGTTTTATGATATCTTAAAATAAATGTTATTTTGATATTTAAACAGACAAAAAACATTTTAGTGGGCAGAAAATGTAAGTAATCTTTGATTGTTGGAAAATGTAATTAGTGAAAAATTTTAAACTTTTTGTATTTTGAAAATGAGCATCTATTTTGATTATACAAAGAATATATTACATCATGTGGGAGTGAACAAGCAAAATGTTTAAAAACAATCACAAAAATATCAAATCATGTAGTTGTGTGTATCTGAATTAAAAAGTCCGTCTTTCTCAACTATATTGCAGAATATGGTTGGTTTGAGTTCCAGATTTAAAAATGGTTTTTAAGTAGAAGTCACATGAGACAATAGGTTTTTCGGATTGGTTAATATTTAGAACAACATCAATAAACGTTATTTTAAGTAGAAACCCAAAGATAAACGGCTTATTGGTTTGAGTTCCGGATTTACAAATGGAGTTATATCAAGTTATGAAGCAAAATGTTCCAAAATTGCTTATTTTGGATTTGACAATCAAAACCATTGTTTTAACTTGGAATCCGGAAATATGAGTTGGTGCATTGCTTTTGAGCTTCGTGATTCACTGATTTGAGAGTGAGTGCTTATCAAATATCAACATCAAGTTACATATACTCAAAAGGTTCAAAATTGCTTCTTTTGGACGGTGTCAATAAGCACTATTTCTCTGTCTGCCTGTATCATGCTAAACTTGTCTAGATTAAGTACATCTGTACATGCAAGTGTGCAACGATAAATGCACACATTATCCAATATTATTAGCCGAAAATCATTAAAAATGTTGTTGAAGATTAATGACAACTCTCTCCCTTTTTTTGGGACCATAAAATAAACCCCCTGATTTCAAATATCAAATAACTCATCCATCGCATTCTCTGCATTGACTTTGTAGAAAATAGGCTATTTTATTCGGTACTTTCTACTAGAATAATAACTATTCATTTAAAGAAAAAGCGCAATGGAGTACAAAAACATACTCTTTTAACTATTGTATTTGGTTTGGTATTTAAAACCTATCTTAAGTTCTGTCCAAAAATGTTTTCTTTGTGAAGATACAAATTTATATGGGACTTCCAGGTAATAAAAAAAGATATTCTCATAATAAAGTAGTCAAAATGCTTAAAAAAACAATTCAAACATTTGTTATTGATATAAGTAGACTAGACATTCGAGTTCTTTTATTGCATAGCATTTAAGTTTTTTCTTTTATCACGTAACATTTAAGTTTTTATATGAGTTGTCATATGCTTTTAAACCAAATTAATGCAAACATAAAGTAATGCTCATTTAAGTTTTTCTTTTATCACGTAACATTTAAGTTTTTATATGAGTTGTCATATCACGTAACACTGAAGAAGAGGGGCAGTGTTGTTACAAATCGTGCCTAATTAGCGACAACGCTGCCCCTAATTAGCGACAACGCTGCCCCTCTTCTTCAGTCAAAGTAAATGTTGTCTGATGTTAATATGTTAGCAAAATAAATCATCCATCAGTCTTACATTGATTTTGAGTTAAATGAACTATTTTTGGCACTTAAAAGTATATTTTTTTAGATTTTGCTAACAAGTGCTCACTGGATAGATGTTAAAGTGTAGTTAATGAACACAAACTTTCTTAATTAATAAAAAAATATATTAAATACATATTAAATGAAGTTTTAAATTACTATATTTGAACAAGATTTTCACTTGAATGAATTAAAACATGCTTTTCATAAACAGATTAATCCGTGCCCATTTGGTGGAGTTTTGCAAAAACCTTTTTTTTTTTTTTTTTTTTCAAAAATCTTATATTTTACATTGATTCTTACAAAGATGTTCCAAGAAGAAAAATTGTTCTCATAAGTAATTCACGCATACATTTTGAGTTTTTATTTTTGCTACTATATTATATATGGTCTCATTATGTGTCATTAGTGTTAGTGGGTTATTATTGATTAGGCCCATTGCTTGTATTTTTGTCGGGCTTGGCCCATTTTTCTAGAATTGCTTTGTATTTATATACGGAGTAATACTGTTATTATGTACTCATTTAATTTGTATTATAAGCAGAATAACCAATGATAAAACTGGTAAAAGAGTGTTCTTGCTCCAATGTGCCGTTACATGTGATATAAATATAAAGACATCAAGACAACTGAGCTATGGATTAAAAAAAAAACATCATTTTTACGTAATATTGCTGGTTTTAATGGGTTTAGTGCCACACCCGTTCATGTAGCTAAGTTGTTTTTCGTGTGCAACTCGTTGCTCCTGCAACTTTGTAACTATTACGTTTCTCTGCGCTGGTTGCCAATTGCCACTTTTGTATTCAGTAAAACATGCTATGGCTACGATAAATCTCGTTATTCATACTCATGTTTTCCCTATAACAACAAAATATGTTACAACTTGATTATGTTCTTATTGCGTTAACAGAGATAAAACAAAGAATACTTGTTAAGAAAATATATCACTTGCACCCTGTTCCATTATAAGGGATGATGTAATTGGTCGATGATAAAGAATGATCATGAACATGATGATCAAATTAGTCCCGATACGTCTGATGTATTCTAAGTTCAAACAGATGTATAACTAGAGTAATAGTATCATATGCAACACACCATTCATAAACAGACCTATGCAGTTTAGATAATAACCATATGATTGTGTCCATATTAGAAAATAAAGTCATATAACCTCATTAATATAGCTATAATTGTTGATACATTTTCGTGGCACAAGTGTCAGAAAATGAAAATTCAAGAATCCAAACAAACTACCTTAACTTTAAGCAGTCATAACCGGCTAAGACAATTCACCTATAATTCTTACAATACACGGCAATTGCGTAGACAACCATGAACAATCTCCATATCCCTAACCTTAAAACTGTAGGAAAGATATAGCATCACAACACACCATCAAAGGCACCATGATTCTTGTATGCAGAAAGTATTAACTTTAGAACTGTGGGAAAATATATAGCATCACCAAATTCACCATCAAAGGCACCGTGATTCTTGTATGCAGGAAGTATTAAAGACAGATGGGTGACTACCATGTAATATGTTCCTAAACTTATTGTTCAAAGGTCGATAAACGTCAAAAGAAGATCATGGGATTTGTTTGCCTATGTTTGACTTTTAAGCAAATAAACCAAAAAGTTAAGAACTCGAACCTAAATAACCACCTTCAACATAATATAAACCAGATGTACATTTTATAGCCGATAAGAAACATGAAAGCATACTAACCCTCTTTTCCCTAGCTATCTAAACATGTCCAAACTTTCCCCTTCCGAGTGGCTTCCCGATATCAAAGTCATTAAGCGTCCACCTTTTCTTTTCTCCTGCCGCCTCTGTATGAGCCTACATAAAACATCACAAAAAGTCATTCAGCAACCAGATTCTCATATACACGTCTATTAGTGGATGAATCAGACCCTAAAACTTGAAATCCTTTTTCTTCGACTTGCTGTCCTTTTCGCTCATCTTTCGCTTCCTCTTTTTCTCATTCTTGGCGGCCATGTCACTAAAATCCTCACGTTGACTACGGAGCTTCTCTTCCTCACGTGCTTCCTCGTATTTGGCAGGCAAAACATTCTCCATAAGTTCCAAGTCCTCAGGTTGTAATGAGACGTCAACCCTATCTGTTGTCTGATTTTTAAGCAAGTCAACCCTTTTCGCTGATGGCTTGTCTTGCGGGGCACCACCAATCACATAGGTATGAGTTGTTGCCAGCAACGTTCCTGGAGCTATCTTCTCTTCTTTTTCTTCCAAGACTTGGTACAGAGGTTTCTCAGGTTCCTTTCTCTGCTGTTTGCGAAGGTCAATCACGTCTGGAGTCTCTACCGCAGTTGGGGTGCTTGAAAGACTATCAACAGATTGAATACCATCCTCGAGTTCCTCCTCCTCATACTGCTCTTCCTCTTCTTCTTCCTTTCCCTCCTCCTCTTCTTCTTCATCCAGATCACCCCAGTGTTTACTCTTATCGATTGGCTCTTCCTCATAGCTAGGTGTTTCCTCTTGTTGTCCAAATGCATCACCATAAACAGGCCGCCCAAACTCATCAACAGGTGGCTTGCCCCAACCTCCAGAATGATATCCAAAGCTAGCCCCAAGTGGGATAGGAGCATTCAGTCCCGGAATCTTCAAATGAGGATAAGAAGGTGGAGGACCATATCTCTGAATATTAATAAGCCATGGGGGTGGGGCACCTTTTGTCATTCCTAGAGCTTCTTTTAGTTCATGTGATAAGCTACCAGGCGTCATCTCTCTAAGTTTTACCTCAAATTCTTTTCCTTCATGATAAAGGTCACCATGTGAAGTCAATTTTGGTTTAGTCTGGTATTTAAAGAATGCATCATGCAGAAGCTGGTAATCAATATCCATTTTCCCCATCTTTGGTTGCATTCGCTCGCGTTGTTTCTGTTTAAGCTTCTTATTATCTTCCTTTTCAATGTAAGCCTGTCTAATTTTCTCAATTCCTGTGGCCGCAATAAAACCAGGAAGTTGAAATGGGTGCTTCTCAATACCACGCTTCCCCTGTAAAAACTTTCGCTTGTGACACCAATGCCTAGGTACTGGAACAGTATTGCGGTAGGATTTGAGGAACACCAGCAATTTAGGATCAGCTGAGGTAGCATCCCACACCTCAACCACATCTGGCTTTGAACTAATCAGCTTAAGTTGAGCAATCTTCATCCGGCGTTGAAGCTTTTTCTTTTTATTTGAAATACCATCTTTCTCCTTTTTTTGTTCTTCTTCTTCTTCCGAGTCAGAACTAGCTTTCTTGTTTGATACTGCATCGACAGCAGTCTCTTCATTTTTATCGTTCGCAGCAGATTCCCTAAATGTGAATTTCTCAAACACTTTTCTGAACTCGTCCTCCAAGTCACCAAGTACTTGTAATTTTTCAGGGACGTACTCAATTTCAACTTGCTCCATACCCATCTGAGGATCATTATTCTCTTTAGTACTATCACTTTCATCTTTCAAGTCTTCTACTAGTCTATCATCACCGCCATGAGGCATAAAAGAAGCCACTTTCTTAGCAGCAGCATTGTCATTATTATTAGAATCCTGAAAGCCGGCATAAAGGTCAGTATCCATGTTTACTGAAACACCACAAACAGAGCTACAAACGTTAGTTCCAGTCAAATCAAATAACAATAATTTACACCAGCACTATTTGCATGGTGATTATTATTCAATACCACTAACACTATCAAAGCAAAATTTATATTACTATAATCCAATTAAAATAAATAAATAAGAAAGAAAAAAAAAAAAAGAAAAAAACCTGTGGGTTTTGATTCTGATTATCGATCGATCCGATGTTTGTGATAATTTATGAATCGTAATGGTATTACGATTTCTATTTATACACTTTGCTGTCGGTCGGTTCCAGTCGGCTAAAAACAAATACCAACACTCTAGTCCCTCAACTTTTTTTTTCCTACCCTTTTCTTCTCTTTTTTCTTTCTTTCTTTCTTTTTACGAAAAACTCTTTAAAATATGGAAGATTTGTAGCTGTTTAATTATCACGGTCCAAAAACCGGACCGGACCGGACCGAAGACCGAGTTAGGGAAAAACCATAGACCGAGACCGGACCGAATGTGGTCGGTCCGGTCGGTCCGGTCCAATTAGGCAAGATTTTGGCAAGTTTTTTCGGTTTTTTGGTCACCGAATTAATGAAAAACCCAGACCGTTGGTCCTTCGGTCGGTCCGGTTTCCGGTCGGTCCGGTCGGTTTTGTCGGTCGGTCCGGTCCAAACGTTCGGAATGCTCACCTTAGTTTAATAATTAGTATTTAAAAATTAATTAACTATGCACAATCATATACGTATTGGTTTATTTATACACTAGTTGTAATTTTCTAAAAAATTTAATTATGTATTTCTAGTTGACTAATGTGATTAAAATGCTTTTTTACTTGATTAAAAATAGGAAAAGTTATGTATATATGTTTTTTTATTCATTTATTGTATTTTGATAATGATTTGGGTTGAAAAATATATATTATTAAAGTAACATGCCATACAGTAATATTTTTCGGTTGTATGATAATTGGTATTTAGTTTAACGCTGTGTTCTTGAGTTTTTTAAGTAAAGAAAAGTAAAATAATACGAAGTAAACAGTTTCGGTCTAATTATAAGAGGAAATAATTGACTTCAAAATCCATCAAATAACCCTTGATGTTTTGTCATTTTCTTTCTCTTTTCCTCTTTAAGTGGTACTCAAGAACA
The DNA here is from genome assembly GCA_014162995.1 of Artemisia annua. Lineage (NCBI taxonomy): Eukaryota > Viridiplantae > Streptophyta > Magnoliopsida > Asterales > Asteraceae > Artemisia > Artemisia annua. The sequence goes on from LBNU01029030.1 coordinate 102,750, forward strand.
TAGCTTCTTCGATTTCTTTTCATTTTCTTTCCATTTCTTCATTAAGTCTTACCCGAGAACACAATATAATTTCAAGCATGGGTTTTTAATATGCTTCACATTTATTCAAAGTAATCATAGATAATGTAAGCACCACCCCTAATTAAAACCAACCCAATATAAATTTCCTATGTATGGCCCATGAGGATATTCTCATCTTTTGAGACAAATGCATCTTTGGAGACAAATGCTCTAACCAAAAAATGAAATGCAGACAACCTGCAACATCACTCCAATCTATTCTCATCTTTGGAGACAAATGCATGAGGATGACCCAGACCCCATATACCACCGCAGTGATATGCAACAAAAACAGGAGAATTATGACCCATAACCACACCCTAAGAATTTTCCTTTTACCTTGGAACAACATATTTAGCTTATGTTGTATTGCCAACTATGTCAGTGGTTCTGCTTTAGCGGCTAACATTAGCATTTCTTTATAAAAATGCCACACCCTTTCATGTAGCTGTGTTGTTTTTCGTGTGTGACTTGTTACTCCTGCAACTTTGTAACTGTTAACATTTCTCTGCGTTGGTTGCCAATTGCCACTTTTGTATTCAGTAAAACATGCTATCGCTATGATAAATCTCGTTAATCTCGTTATTCATACTCATGTTTTCCCTATAACAACAAAATATGTTACAACTTGATTATGTTCTTATTGCGTTAACAGAGATACAACAAAGAATACTTGTTAAGAAAATATATCATTTGCAACCCATTCCATTATAAGGGATGATGTAATTGGTCGATGATAAAGAATGATCATGAACATGATGATCAAACTTTGTAGACTCCTGAAGGATCAGCATTCTGAATTATCCATGGATGCTCAAGGAGCTTGTGTAAAGGCATTCTCTTTGAGGTTTCTCTAACAAGCATCTGCGTTTTTTAATGTAAAACTTATAAATAACTTTTGACTTTAAATTATATGAATGCTAATGCGAAAGTGAGGAGAAATACCTGACTGATTAGATCCTTGGCAGATGAGGAGACTACTGGTTTTGAAGGAAACTTCAAATCCACTAACAAAATCCTGAAAAAAAAACACATTAATAATCACTATCAGATGCCTAAAGAATTCAAACATTTGTACCATATCATCACTAGTTTGAACTGTTTTATAAAATGGGTCACCTTCTGTATGTGTCAGAGTGTTCTTTCGCTTCAAAGGGAGGAACACCATAGAGAAATTCATAGCACAGAATACCAAGACTCCATATGTCTACACTTGCATCATGCTCCGTACTCTCCACTGTAATTCGACTAGTTAATTAGAATCAAATACAAGTAGAGCTGGCCAGCTGGCAGCATTGATTGATTGAGCGATTTAGGTAATGGGTCAAAACAGGTTTGGGTTGAGACATGGCATGTTTCGTACGGGTCAAAATGGGACAGGTTGACCCAAACATGTTTTTCTTTTTTGCTTTTTTATAATCAATTAATGCATCAATTAGTAAGACGTTTTATGCATTAAAAATAGATTTTAGACCACTCTCAACGCGTTTGACCCATTCAACTGGTTTCCTTTTTGGCTAAAGTTTTGACCCGTTTGAGATAAAAGATAACCACAAGTCAACCAATGCAAAAAGAAAGAGTTTCAGTTTGTAAACTAAATGGTCAAGTATGTTTACCCATCTCAGGTGGGAGATAATCTAGAGTGCCACACATGGTCTGCCTGCGACTAAATGTGTGCACAGACCATCCGAAATCAGCAATCTTTAGTTCACCCTGAAACAGATGACAAACAAGTACACATTATTATTTCGAGCAAATCAATTATTAAACACAACACTCTGTCATATGTGTTTGACGATTACCTGTGCACCAATCAAGAGGTTCTCTGGTTTTATATCTCTATGAATAACATGCTTCCCATGACAATATATTAGAGCCCTCGCTAATGAAGCAACATACTGTCCCATAAAAGTTCAAAATTAGAACCCATAATCAGATTTATTACTACTCAAACCTTATCTTATGAGAAGAAATAGAAACAATAAGAAAGACTTACGGTAGCCGCACGTCGCTCACTGAAGTATTTGCACCTTTGCAGCTCCTTATAAAGTTCTCCTTTGGCAGCATATTCCAAAATCAGGTAGACCCTTTTCTGTGGAAATTGATCGCTTTAAGATTTAGAACTTTTTATAATCATTTTGGATAAGTGCAAGGTAGAAAGAATATTTACCTGATCATAAAAGTAACCATAGAGCCGTAAGATGTTAGGGTGTCGAAGATGGCTTTGAATTTCAACCTCACGACGAAGCTGGTGCTCCACCTGGGATTGTTTAAGCTGGCTCTTGAAAAGCACCTTTAGTGCGACAACATGGTTGCTCTGTTTCAGATAACACGTAAATTAGTCCCGATACGTCTGATGTATTCTAAGTTCAAACTGATGTTTAACTAGAGTACTAGTATCATATGTAATGCACCATTGATAATCACTTAAAACAGACCTATGTAGTCGAGATGACTTCATTGGTATAGCCAAAATTGTTGCTACATATTCTCAGCGTAAGTCTAACTTAAGATAATCCAAGATTCAATGACCCAAACAAACTACTGTTCAAGACAATATAAACTACCAACTTTACAATCAATAAGCAAATAAGACAATTCACCTATTTTTCTACAAGAAACCCCAATTTTCATAGTCAACTATGAACAGTTCCATATCCCTAACCTTAAAACTTTGTGAAAATCTATAGACCGACTGACTGCCATATAACTTTGCAAACTTAATTATTCAAAAGGTCAATAAACCTCAAAAGAAGATCACAAGAAATGCTTGTTCTATGTTAAGTATCAAGTAAATAAACCATATTATCAAGACCTAGAACCTATAAAAAACCACCTTTAACATAATATAAACCTGCTAAAAACTTTATAGCCGATAGGGAACATGAAACAAGAAGCCATAAAGTAGGAAATATAAGAAGCATACTACTAACCCTTTTTTCCCTAGCTACATAAACATGTCCAAACTTTCCCCTTCCGAGTGGCTTCCCGATATCAAAGTCATTAAGCGTCCACCTCTTCTTTTCACCTGCCGCCTCTGTATGAGCCTGCATAAAAACATCACAATAAAACGAAAACCAATAAATCATTCAGCAACCGGATCATCATATACACACATTACACCGTTTTAGCTTCCTACCTAAATCACACAATCACAAATTTCACAATGTTCTAAATGGAAGTTAATAGGAATCAAAATCACGTTATCAGATCTATTACGCCTAGTTGTCGGTTTAAACTTTAAATCAACAATTTTTTAAGCGTGCCAGGGAATTATAGTTTGGGGGGTTTTATTTGTAGAGGGTTCAACCAGGGTTTGTGGATATAAAAGCGAAGCTAATCGAATCAATAAATACAATAAAATTAATGTAATGTATCTATCAAATGTTTAATAATAGTAGATAACAAATACATAGACCAATAAACCTAACCCTAGGATGATTCATGTTCAATAACATTCCCACAATATAACAATATGTTACATTCTAGAAAGTAAATGTAGGAAAAATACGACAAGCCAAATAACGTCTCGTATATATGATTCAGATATAATAAAACAAATGAATTGATTGAAGGATTAAATTGATGATACCTTTTGTGGAGTACGTTGCGGTTCGGCTGCGATCGCCATGAGAAAGAAATTACTAGAGAGATGAAAATAAAGGGTTTGAGAGGCAGACAGACCAAGGATGAAAATGGGTGGGGAGAAAGAAATTACTAGAGAGATGAAAATAAAGAGATGGTGAGATTTCATCAACGGTCGAATTTTTATTAGTCAAAGGGGGAGGAGCGTCTCTTTTTGAATTTTATTATTATTCCCTTATTTCTTATTTGCTACCAACTCCCTAAACTTCTACCTTATTTTTCGAAAAAAAAATGTTTAAGATAAGAAGATTATTAAAAAAANAGAGAGAGAGAGATTTAATTGCATTTTTGGTCCCTGTTGTATGGCCAAATTTCATGTTTGGTTCTCAAAACTTTAAAAGTGCAGTGATAGTCCTCATTTTGAAGTTTGGGTTGCATTTTTAGTCCCTAGATAAACTCCAATGACTAAAATACCCTTTGTCTTCTTCAGAAAAGACAAGGGTAATTTGGTCATTTTATATTGATAAGGGACAAAAAATCCAACCCAAACTTCAAAATGAGGACTATCGCTGCACTTTGAAAGCTTTGGGGACCAAACCTGAAATTGTTCCATACCACAGGGACCAAAAATGCAATTAACTCAAAAAGAAAAACAGAAACGGGTCGAATATTGACCCAGATAACAAAACCCTTAAACCATTCGGAGCCTCATCTTCTTCACTCATTTGCTCTCTTTCAAACATCCTAATTCCAGGTTCATCTCCTTTATACCATTATTATTATTTCTTCTACAATTTTCATTTCTTATTTCTATTTTTATCAAATACCTATAAAACACGTTATATAATATGTAACTTGTCAAGAACACAGAATCGCACGACTTATTTGTTCAATATTTTTATCTATATAAAATCAATTAAATATTATTTGGGAAAATTGAACCTCAACATAATCGACTTTCATCAAATAGTCATTGTAATGAACTACTGTGTGTTTGAATGTAACAGACATTTATTTTGTTACAAATGTATATAAGTGGCACCCTCTTATACTAGGTAAAGTTAAAGGGTAAAGTGGCACGCGCTGCGTGCCATACTACGTTTTTACTTTCTATATAATGTAGTTTGCATATATTCGTAACAAAATAAATGTCTGTTGCATTACACATAGCAGTTCATTACAATGACTATTTGATGAAAGTCGATTATGTTTCGGTTCAATTTTCCAAATAGTAATTAAATTGATTTTATATGGATAACAATATTGAACAAAGAAGTCGTGCGATTCTGTGTTCTTGACAACTTACATAGTGGTACACTTGTACAGTGAGAATATTGAAATTTTATGAGATGTTAAGAAACAAAGGCATGTGTTTTTAACTTCATTTCAGATTGTAGGTAAAAAAAATGGGAAGCAGAGCGTTAGTTCTACTAGCACCAGTCGTTTTATCTGAACGTAGTCTGCTTAATCAGTTGTCAAAATCTGGATTTCATCAAGCACTTAGACAGAAAGAGAATAGGCTTAGGGTTGGAGTTCGTGACTTCTCGGTCCATTCCAGTTTGGAGAGGCCTAATGTGGCGCGTTTGGCTGAAACTGCACGCATCTCTTTAACTCCACAAGAGGTACTCTCGACATTATTCACAGTTAAAACAAAAGTCATTGAGGTTTTAGCATGAAACAAATGAGTTAAGGAATGATTTTAACGTTTTCATATGTAAATCAGCTTATATATGAAGACATTACATAAATTTATCTATATCCGTTTTCAGCCTTAAGCTTACCCAAAAAATGGGCTTTCTGAATGATGTTGTAATATTTGGATGAAATTCAATAAATTGACCACTTTAACCTTTTTATGGATTCCGTGTGGACGTTACATAATGCCACTATATGTTGCAGTAAGTTTTTTCTTTCTTGATTAATGTAGGCCGAAGATTTTGCCCCCAAAATTCAGCAAGTGGTAGACTGGTATTACTCACTCATCTGCATATTTGTTATAGCCGATGTTATGTGTTTGATGTTGTTCCATAAAGCTATTCTTGAATCGCTGTGGTTCTTTTGATATATACTACGTATCATCTATATGTTACAAACTTTAAAAGCATTGTACAAAATGCATTCAATGGTTGTATTTTGGGTATATTTGAAATTAATGATGAAAAGAGGGGGAGATATGAAATTCTCCCCAAACTTTATATACTCTTGTACTGTTTGGACTCTTAAACATCCATTTAGAATATCGAAAGTGAGACTAATGAAGTATTTCATAATGGTGACGAAGTAATTTCTCATTTTCTGTGATAGGAAAAGAGTATTTGAACAAAGACTTTATTACTTTGACCCCATTATGCTAGTGTAGGATCCTTAAACATTTCACAGTTTCACTATTTCAAGAGATGACTTTAAATATGGACTAGGTTTGGACAACTTCAAGATGTGGATCTTCAAAGTGTCGAACCATCAATACGTGCAGGTGCTTGAACTTTAGATCCCACTTTGCTTACTTTTTTTTAACATATCTCATACTTTGCGCAGATTTGTTAACTTTGCAGCCTTCGTTAGACATTTTTTCATGCTGGCCTCATATAACAACTTTGTTAAACAGTTTCATCAATATTTTCATTTGATATTTCAAAGTCAATTAGCTTCAGTTTCATGAAGGTTTGACCTTCTCTTTTAAGCACATTGTGGATAACATAATGTTAATATATTTTCTATTGTTTTATAGATACTGAAGCAGGAAGCTTTCGTGAGGACAGTCCTGTAACATTTGATAATAGGTACTACTACTTTTTTTCACTTTTACCTGTTTGTATGGCTTGTATTTAATACACAATCTAAGAACAATGTACTATGCTGGTAACAGGGAGGCCATAATAGCTGCTATCCCAAGTTATGAAGAGCCATATATAAAAGTTCCGAAAGTCTTGAAACAAGAGTAACACAAGAAGGTTAGCAGGGCCTTCATTCTTTCACCTGTAATTTAAGTTGCTAATAGAAACTAGTTGTTGAACTAAGCGTTTCCGAAATAAAGGCCGTAATAGACTTTTCACAACTTCCGTTCATCGGTGACTTTCTTGAGTAGGAGGTAGTCTTTTTGATCGGTTTGAGATCATGGTTCCATTGGAATATCACAAAAATAATGTAGTATCATATTTTTTTATTCGTGTAAGTATTCTAGTTCAAATATTACAAATAAGCTAAATAAACCATCTGTGCGTAAACTTCCCAACTTTAAGCACGTATTGGAGAAATTGCCTAATATTCTGACATTTTCCAGGGTTTGCTTGCTCGTTGATATATTCTCCTTTGGGTGGAATCTCTAGATCAAGAGCATACGACCTTACTACACTTTTGGTGTTTGGCAATTCCTTAGTATGCCTTGTCGTTTTAAACTTAATTTTAGAGGCTAATCATCATGCATTTAAGGATCAATTTCGCATAAAATTTTTCAGCGGAGATGGTCTTTTTCAATGATAATAGCAAGGCAACCATTGTACTGATTATTGTAAATGAAAGTTTTTTCAAGTGTGTATGCTGAGTCAGTTACCTCAAGACAAATTTTCCGCGACAACTCGAATTATTTTCCAAGTGTTGAGAATGTGAATGATAAAACATGTATTTGATATTCAAACAAAGTTCAATATCCCAAAGATGAGAATGTGAATGATAAAACATGTATTTGATATTCAAACAAAGTTCAATATCCCAAAGATGAGAATGTGAATGATAAAACATGTATTTGATATTAAAACATGCTGAGTTAGCAAGGCAACCATATTGCAAGATTGCCACCATTAGTACAAATTCTATTTATATGTTTTAATCGCAAGACATTTTTACAACCAACTTTGCATAGATGTAAGCTCCAACCGAGTTAACCAACTTTTGACTTACGTATATTCTCTTTGTTTCTTTATAGTTGACTTTTTACTTAATTAATATACGATTAGTCTAAACTACTAAATGATTTAAGTATCCTAACGAGTAACGAACTCTAAAGAGGTACACGATCTCTTTTGTTTTTGAGTCGACTTATTTCTAAGAAATCGATAATAAATGTACTAGATTAAAAGTATTCCAACAAAATCTAAAAATAGGGTTGAATTTAAAAGCACAAATCTATTATAAGGTGCCCGGAGGCTTGAACAGAAATGAAATGAATTTTATGTTTTCGTTTGAGCAAAAGCAGCTACCAACTATAGTATAGATTTATGCTCTTATAGTTGAAAACTGGGATTTTATGTTGGTAACACTACTTCAAATCCTTATATTTTTGTAGATAATTTAGACCAACCGTAATAACAACACTTGGACGACTGTGTCTTCGCTGTCATGTGACATGCAAGACGCGTCCTACCTTATTACATCAACCTATGGACAATCGAGTCTTCGATCAAATAAGAGATAACTTGGTTGTGCAGACGACGAGTCTTGCAAGGTTTGTTTTGTATGTGTGTGTTTATCCACAAAAGGTGTGAATTGGCGAGAACATTCTGACTCCAAGTACCTTTTTGTGAGGTATATTTGTGTTTAAGTGGTATATGTTATGGTGGTGAAGTTTGTGGTAAATTTGGTTGTTAAAAAAAAAAAAAAAAAAAGTGAATGCGGTCTTGAGACCTATTTATTACACGTAGTCTAATGGTGGTTAACAAGGTAATGGCGTCAGCTGCGTTGCGGCGGGTATTTTTGGTATGTGTTTCGGTTCGGTGTTTGCGTGTATGTACGTTTCGTTATTACTATGCGATACAACATAGAACAAAGGTTATGAGCTCAAGTTATTGATCTTCTCATTTTAATCTCATAGTTACGCAACTAATAATTCTCAAGTTAAGATTTAAGAATCTGTTTTAATCTCAGAGTTTGACAGATTGTTAAATAAGCCCAACAAAAGGGAGAAAAAACGGGCCTGGGTAACATTTCAGTGTACTAAAAATAAGGGTGTTTGATGGGCCAAAACTAAGAATAATAATTTTTTTATTAATTTAGCAATATTTTACTTCAAATTGTCGGCGCCTTTAAGCTCCTTTAGTATATACAAGGTAATGGCGCCCGCAACGCGCGCCGCGTTGCGGTGGGTATTTTTGGCATGTGTTTCGGTTTGGTGTTTGCGTGTATGTACGTTTCGTTATTACTATGCGATACAACATAGAACAAAGGTTATGAGCTCAAGTTATTGATCTTCTAATTTTAATCTCATAGTTACGCAACTAATAATTCTCAAGTTAAGATTTAAGAATCTGTTTTAATCTCAGAGTTTGACATATTGTTAAATAAGCCCAACAAAAGAGAGAAAAAACAGTCCTAGGTAACATTTAAGTGGACTAAAAATAAGGGTGTTTGATGAACCAAAACTCTAAGAATAATAATTTTTTATTAATTTAGCAATATTTTACTCTAAATTGTCGGCGCCTTTCAGCTCCTTTAGTATATATAATAGATATAGATAGTATGCATGAACATAAACGAGATTTTGTAATTAATCTACTAGTTATAATGCCCGCGCACGCGCGGGTTTTTTTTTAAAATTTTGAATAATATATTTTTATTTTTTAAAAAACAAATAATTTAATCTTTGTTTTGTTTGATTTATGATTTTTAATTATATTTGTTTATTATTAAAGATAATCATTTAAAAATTTTAATTTTGTTGTTAGTTGCATCTTATCTATATCTTTTTGTATTTATCTTCTACTTGTGTAGTATATTAAGAACACAAATTTTTAAAATTTTAAATTAAAAGATAATAATTAAAATATTACTTAATAAGGAAATATTCCTTTTTCCGAAATACGAAAGTACCCACTAAGGTTTTGTTTTAATATATAAATAAAAAAAGATTTTGGAAAAAGTATACACGTGATGCCTATACCTCAATAAAATATAAACAATTAACTAAAACCGAATACTACGTAACAACTTATTGCCTAATGGTACGCAATCCCAATGAATATGAAACACTCATGCAGATAAACGTATAGAAGTTTTTGTATTTATCAAAACTATAATTTGTTGATAACATTTACAAAAGCCCATTTAAAATTTTAAATAGGTTTTTCTTACCTCAACTAAACAAAATTTTATTATACAAAAGACCCTTTAAGTAGATAATCTATTAATAGCGTAAAATTAGCTAACTCAATTCCCTTAAAATTCTGTCTTCTTCCCACGTAAGAATCCTATACAAATTGGGATAATACTAACATACGTGACTATATATATAAGACCATGTAGCATTATAGTTTAGTTAACTTGTTGGTTATCTTTTGTTTATTCGTTCGGTTAGAATTGATCGTAGCAATGAGTTTCACAAAGTTTACCAAAATTTTTGGCAAATCTAAGAAGCAAATAGACCATGTAGCAACCATAGCAAAGTTATCCCAGGTACATTATTGTCTCACTTTGTTTTTTGTTTATCGTCTACTTCTTGATAATGTTGTTTCATGTTTTGTTTTTTTGATCTTAGTCAACGATTGTTTCATGTTTTGTTGCCAAAACTAGATATCATGCACGTAAAAGAGAATAACTTCATAACTAGACTACTAAGTTTGATGATGCATGTGTAGTTTTTTGTTTGATCTTGATCATCTTACGTTGTTGTTTATGCATGAAAAACGCAACAGTGTTTGGATTTGCTTATGTTGCAATGGAACTTATAAATAGATAAGAAGATGTTGAGTATCTTACAATTTCTGTTATTTAAAGATATTCTAATGTGCTTATTGTTTACTTGATAAACGTATGTTCTTTCGTTATTTGGTCATGCCATAAACATAATAAGGTCGAGTTGGCGGGACTTTGCTGAATAATAAAGTGCTACATTTTCTTCTTGTTAATTATTCTTATAACTCATGCAGACACTTGCTGATCTAGAGAAAAAAGAGAAACTACTTCTAAAGAAAGCTTCAGCAGAGATTGAAAAAGCAAAGGCATACACTAAAGCGAAAAATAAAAGGGGTATAAACAATAGATCGACATCCTTGTGATATTTTTTATCAGATTTTTCCTGTCACTTCTATATTCTTAATAATGTTGTTTTTGTTATGGCGATTGTTCAGCGGCAATACAATGTCTGAAGAAAAAGAAGCTTTATGAACAACAAATTGGAAATCTTGCAAATGCTCAATTGCGTATTCATGATCAGGTGACTTTATTTTTATGATTTTCAGTTTACTTTCATATTTTCATCAACGGCAATGCTAAATATTTACATGTACGATTGTATAACAGATTATCATGATAGAGGGTGCAAAATCTACCGCTGATACTGTGATTGCTCTAAGAACAGGAGCTCAGGCAATGAAGGAAATGCAGAAGGAAGTGTAAGCTCTCGATTTTATATCCAACATGCACCACACTAATCTGTTTTGTTTATTTTGTGGATTGTGTACATATGCTATGAGAACAAAGATATGATATATAACTGTGGGTCGTCTTCTATGGTACAGGAAAATTGCTGACGTTGACAAAACAATGGATGAAATAAATGAGCAAAGCGAGAGTTTAAAACAAATCCAAGATGCAATTGCAGCACCTTTTAGTGGCCAAGAATTCGATGAGGTAATAGTCAAAGAGATTTGTTTTACTTCAAACTCTAATTTGTAATGGAATTAAAAGTAATAACTTTGTATAAACGCAGGATGAATTGGAAGCTGAACTTGAAGAATTAGAAGGACTTGAGTTGGAGGAACAACTTCTCCAGCCTATCACAAAAACTGCCCCTGTGGCCAAGCAGAATGTGAAAGATGGAAAACAACCAGCGCGCCCCGTCCCACGTCAGAACACAGTCGAGGAAGATGAGCTTGCTGAATTGACGACAGAACTGGCATTATAAACAGGAAAGCTTCTGCAGAGTGGAAGTTAGATATCTTTGAATTCCTTGGATAAAGATTGTCAACATTGGAGAGCAAAGTAGAAACAATGGAGGGTGTGTCGGCATTATGGAGTTTATGCAATGTGGTTTTGACAATAATTATCATTTTATGTGCTCTGTAATGCTTTTAATCCTCTATAATAGACTTAATACGTTAACAACAATGTGCGTTATAAACATGATTTGAAATGAGATTATCCTTTTCTGTTTTTGAAGATGTGTGGATGTTAATATCGGCGAGGGTTGATGGGTTGATACTATCTGGTAGCAGAAAGTTATGCTTACAAAGATCTCACATGCTAAAATTAGATGTAAATGTGATCATGGGTTTAACTAAGTTTTACGTATATTCTGAGTAATGGGATGTATATTTATCATTATGCGTTAAATTAGATGTAAATGTGATTATAGTTTTAACTAAGTTTTACAATATAAAATTAGATGTACATGTGACTTTTAACTGTATGTCTAATTGTGCATTATAAACCATGACAAATAGATGTTATGCGGATTAATGTTAGCAATAATCTTTGATGAAAGAGTTGAACATAGAATATGATAGAACAAAACAATACAGTTTCACAAGAAAAGAGACATTGTAATTTTATAGGACAACTAAATATAGTTTTGTTAATTTTTTCTGTATGGAATGGTAATTTTATATTATACATTTCTGCTAAACAACACTTTAACTAATCATAAGTATTAGAGGTGGTCACCGCATGGGATGACTCAGTGGTTTAGATTCGGTCTTCTAAGTAGGTAACTCCCGGAGGTCCCAGGTAAAAATAATCCCCATGTGGCCACGGAGGTTCACATGCGATAACTCCGCCCTGGAATTAGTCGGCTCGTAATATTGAGTCGGAACCTAGGTAAAAAAAAGAAAAAGTATTAAAGGTGGCAAAATAGATGGGTCGGGTTTGGTTACGAGTCGATCTAGATGGGTTTGGATCCAGATGCGTCTAGTTTAAATGGGCCATCTAAAAACATAGATCTAAATGAGTTTTTGTCGGGTTGACAAGAATTTTTATTTACTTTTATTAAAAAAAAAAAAAAAAAAAAAAAAAACCCTGCTAGTCGCTAGCCTAGACTCGTTGGTTAATAATCATAAATTTTACTTTCTATCAAATACTCAATTAGACTCATCAGAATATTTATGAAGACTCATACCCTACTAGATATTTAACCAACTAGACCCATTGTTTAACCAATGGGTCTCATCACCTATAATCAAGCACCATAACTGAAATAAAGTTCTCTGCTAGCTTTAGATTGGTGAAAAAGATATAAAGATGGCTTGAGCCACACAATGACCAATGTGTCAGTGCCAAGGAACCATTTCATAGCAACCCTACATGCAAAGAGCAGAAATGACATGACCAATATCCCACATATCCTATTAAAAAACCCAAGGGAACCATTTTCCGATTTGGCTTATTACACATGTAAGCAAGAAGGAAGGAAAGTGAAAGAACATTAGTAATAGACATCCATCATCCTGCCCCTTAATATGGCTTCAGCTTTCCTCACTTCTTTCCCTGGCCCAATCACAAAAACCTGCATAGCAACACCAAGTTTATTATTAGATTCTGCGCATCCAAATCACCATAATATACATTCCATTGTATAAATATAAAATAAGAATAATTTGGAGTTTAAACAAAGCCGAATGTGGTATATGCGTGATGCTTGAAACAACACCCTCCCTCGGCACACAAGCCCCCCTCCCTTAGGACCCACAAAACCCCCTCCCTCACAAACTCATGCGCTATAGCGCAACCCCTTTGGCACGCAACGCAGTGTGGTACGTGCTATGACGCAGGGGTGTTTGAGTGATTGCAATGGGTAGTCTTAGAACATGCATTTTGGGGGGTCCCACACCTTATGAGGTCAAAATGTAACTTTTTTCCTAGAACTGGAGATTTGTTCATGTTACCATTCAAGCGGATTCTTTTCATGTGAATTTCTACTAGTCTACCTCATTACTTCATAACAAAAGGCAGTAGAAAAATAGAAAAGGGTAGCAAATTTGTATACGAAGAGGATCTAAGATTAAAATAAAGTATTAACTGACCTTGTCTGGTGGTCCCTTGGCACCTCCAATGAATATTTCACAGCTGTCAGTACAATAAATTAGTCAATGGAAAAAAGATAAGCCGAAATATAACGCAAAATAAACAAAAAACAAAAAAGATTACTTGCACGACTCCTTAATAGCTAAAATGGAAGCTCCTTTTCTTCCAATAACAAGCCCCATCTTCCCTGGTGGAACATCGACAACCGATAGGATTTCTTCCTCAAGAGCCTTGTTATCAGTGATGACGTTCTCTGCAATAAGCCATTTAATTAAAAAAAGTTGCAAGTAACTATTATTCTATATCTATTTGGGAATATACATAAACAAGAAATGAAGAATATTATAAAGAACAAACCAGGAACCGGAGGGAGAGGTGGCCAATCTGCACAACCATTATCAGTAATGCAGAAACAACGACAATAAAGTGCACCACGAACAGCAAGATACCATAAGGATTTTGAGTTCATCTTCACCACCATTTTGTTATATATGTACAAAAGAAATCGCACATCGTCTGTAGCTGCACGCACCATCAGTTCAGATAATGGCCTATATTTCCAGAAGTTGGGATCCTGGTACATTCCACATAACAAAAACTTCAAAACCTTATTCTAATAATAGTCCATAAAGTTTATATCGTAACAAACTGAAAGCATCATACAGGAAATTAGCAGTACAAATAGACACTGATTCATATGTGGTGTCAGATTTTCTTAAATCATGCTAACTTTATCAAATAGACGCAGGATACATTAATTTTGAAGGCACTGTATGACTGACAAACCTGTCTGAGAAGAACTCTAACTTCTTCCTTTTCCAGATAAGACATACCTGATTTCAAAACCTCGAGGTGAGAATACTGCTGTTACTATGAAAATATTGCACAAGGAAACCAAAAAATAAAATAAAATAATAATTTGAATATGGAAACTAAGACACTGATTTTAGTCCTTGTATCTTCTTCTAATAAACAATAAGTTGTTTTCAGATTTTATTGCCAAAACATTATGAGCTTGTATTATTGACAACTTAATGAAATAATTAAGAAGTATTTTATATACACTTCCGGTATAATAGTGAATAGAAATAAAATAACAAAAAAAGAGGGTAAGTACCGCAGTAACGTGGATCCGCAAGAAGACCAACAAATGATATGTAGTCATCTGGCACTTTTGTCCCGCCTTCTTGCTCCTCGATTAAACTGTAAGCAATCTGTGTCACACATAGATTAGTCAGCATGACTAAATGAAAGACTAAATCATGAACTTGGTGATAGCTAAAACGACCGAAAAGAAGCATTATTCACCTGAGTATCAAAAACGTTGTGCAACTTGATGTTGAATTGGAAATACAATGCCTTCAAAATAAGAGTAAACAGAAACCATCACACAAACACACTTGTTGAAAAGAGTGAAATAGGCAAGAAATCGATTAAATCAATTAGAGACCTCACTATCTCGTTTGCAATCATGAATTACTTTAGTGATGTAACTAGATTCAAGTGCAGGCTTACAGGCTTCCACAAGTGCCCTTCCACCCTCAATTGCATCAACCAAATATATAGCATCAGGAAACGCTAGCTGTCAACGCCAAAAAAAAAACATATTACCCATTAGGCACAGTTTCATTATAACACAGAAACGCAGTTGGGATAAAAATAATAGATGTTATTGATCGAAGTGAGAAGTGATAAACTACATGAAAGTAAAATCTGCACAATTAGTAGCCACAATAGTGTTAAGTTTCCATATAAAAGATGTTAGTCGATTCTGGAAAACTGTCACATTTTGGGGGGTGTTTAGCATTACCTTTCGAAAGTGATCATGAGAAAGACACTCTATGTAAGATACGCAGACGTAACAGAATGGGCTGAATGAAAGTATTTTGACGTGCTTCAGTTACTTTTTATGGTGATTTGAATGAAAGTATTTTGACGTGCTTCAGTTACTTTTTATGGTGATTTGAGTATTTTAATTATGTAATAATTTATATGTCAAATAGCCATGTAATTCTGTAAATAATCATATAATGAGAATCAATTTTTGTATACCCAAACACTAGAAACTGATAATCTACAGCTTGAGAAGGCAAAAATTATATAGTCACTTGGAGAACGCAATGCCAAACAACCCTTTCTTCTCTCTTGTACATAAATACAAACAAACACGGAGTTTATATACATAGACATAAAATTAATTGATTCAAAGACATGCAAGGGACTTATTATTTACCTGCATAATACACAAAGTCCCATTGCGACAAAGGTCAACACCCTCACAGTCAAAGCCGATCACCAACTTCTTATCAGCAGACGGATGCAAGAATTCAGGTGGAAGTTGACTTGCATGAGTAACAATGTGGACCGGAACTACTTCTCCACCTGCAAAACAATTACTTTACATTAATACACAACACTTCGCTATGTGTAATATTAGTTAAATGCTTACACGGTGCTGGTCAAAATTTACACCATCAAGAATTTGAAAAAACAAAAAATTACTAGCGGCTAATAGTTAATGTTTTTCTAAATCGAGAAACCATTGAAACTTAAATAACAAGTTCCATAACAAGTAATCCTACCAAACCATGATAACTGCAACAACTCATTCGTAGGTACTTGTTTGACTATCAGTCAAACACTAATAAACCCTGATCATAGTGACCGAAGTTAATACAGCCAACAGTTTTCAGCTTAAAACCATAACAAATAGTAAAGAAACCAAATCAGTAACACAGTGGAATTTATTAACAAAATCGATAACAATTACCATGAAAATCACAACGGACTCCAAAACAAGTTGTTTGACTATCAGTCAAACCCTAAAAACCCCTAATCATCCTGAGCATGGTTGAGTCTCTGAGGGTCTCGGAAACCATGGCTAACAAAAAACTCGATCAGAATGGAATAATGCTACTAGGGCTGAGGATCGTATCAAAACCGACCCGAACCGACCAAAACCGAACCAAAAACCGATTTTGTGGAAACCAAAGTAACTGGTTCGGTTCGTTTTGTGTCAGTCCGTTCGGTTCATACAGTTTAGGTGTGTTTTTCTCAGTTTTAGGTCGTACCGAACCGAGCCATCCGAAACCGAAAATCATAAATATATAGAACCGAAAACCGAACCGAATCGGTTTCTTCGAACCGGTTTGGCTCACTTTTCAGTTCGGTTCGGCTCAGTTTTTCAGTTCGGTTTGGTTTTAGGTCTGCTTTGCTCAGCCCTAACTAATAAAAATTCCCAAACAAAGAATAAAACAAATTCCTCGATTAGCAACAATAGATTTCACAACTAGCTAATTGACTATCAGTAAAAAAAAAAACCCTAACCACACTGATAAAAAACAACAAAAATTTATATACCAAAATCATCAAAACCCTAATCATAAAATAAAATAAAACTAATTATAGTCCAAAGGATCATAAACCCTAATATGAGAAAACCCTACTGGTGAGTAAATAAAATAAAATAAAACCTGGGTCAGAATTAGGAAGAGGGATATTAGTCAGATGATCAGAGGCCATGCTGCTGCTGATCGAACCATGTAATCACAAAATGAACTCTACCTCCGCCCCCCGATAAATATACGGACGCCGTTATTATTATTATTATTACTATGTTGTTGTTGTTATTATTATTTTCCGATTGGGCTTTTTTCGACATGCATTGCCTGTTTGTACCGTACACTTTTTTACTCTTCATTTTGAAAATTCTTTTTCTTTTTCTTTTTTTTCTGCTTTCGGCCCCTGTACTATTGTCCGGATGTGAATCTACGCTAGATATTGAATCATCATTTGGGAAAAAAACTGCTACTCCGTACAACTTAGCTTTTTTATTTATCTAAGAAAAAGAAAACATAAGTGTAAGTGACTAAAAAAGTGTTTCACTTCATGTTACAAATTTTCAATTACTAGACGAGTACCCGTGCATAGCAACGGGATTTTATAGCGACACATAGTTTATTGATAAAAAAAGTTTATAGGTTATAAACGAAAAACAATAAAAGTTTGAAGATTTGGAAATTTAACATAATGTTTTGAAACCTGGTTCAACCCGGGTGGTTCAACCGGCTGAACCGTTCCAGGCAAAAAATGGATCGATTTAAACCGGGTCAACTTGCTAGGTTGGGTCGAAAACGGTTCAAATTAAACTGGTTCAAGCCGTCCGGGTTTGAAGTGTCCCGGGTCAACCCGGTTTTTGTTTTAATTGATTGTATTTAATTTGATAGATATGTTTTTAATTGGCTGTACAATGTGAATAAATTATTGTACTTTTAAGTAATGGATAATGTTTTGAAACCCGGTTCGACCCGGGTGGTTCAACCGGTTGAACCGTTCCGGTTGAAAAATAGGTCGATTTAAATCGGGTCAACTTTCTAGGTTGGGTCGAAAATGGGTCAAATTAAACCGGCTCAACCCGTCGGGTTTGAAGCGTCCCGGGTCAACCCGGTTTGTGTTTTAATTGGTTGTATTTAATTTGGTTGTACAATGTGAATAAATCATTGTACTTTTAAGTAATGGGGTGTTTTAATAATAATATTAATTACATTCATAATTTCCTTTAATAAGATTTCAACATTTCAACATTTCAACAATATTGACTTTTCACTTTCACCTTTTGACTCTTTTTCCTTTATAGGTAGTAAAGAAGTGTTTTAATATACACATTTTGATGACGTGTCATATAAAAAAACAGTAACACGTGATAAAAATGTGCATATCTAAGGGTGCGTTTGGTATGCTGCGAGGAATGACAATGGGTATAAATTTGATAGTAGTGGTGGGTCCCTCAACTATGAAAGATCCATTCCCCCCTCAAGAGTTGTATATGGAGTATGGAATATATTAGACTTTCATAGTCATAGTTGTGGGCCCAGACATCCTAAACAAACACAAACTATCACTTTCATAGTGATAGTTTGATTCCCTTAGTAAGAAAACAAACGCACCCTAAATACTTTTAGTCCACATGCTAAAATGAGACATAAGAAAAGTACTTGTTTGTAAAACTATAAATAGGGTTTATAAGAATTGGCTGAGCCCGGAAATGTAACCGAAGGAGGCATCAAGCAAAGAGTTACATAACATGTATGGAGATGTCGTTTTTTAGCGTAATCTTAAACCTTACCTGCCCAATTGGTTTTGGTTCTTACAAGTTAGCTAAGAATTTATTTAATTGCTTATGAATTAAATGTTAGCTGTTGAAATTGTTGATACAAAGTAAGCCTCGTTAACAAGGAGAAACTTAATTCTCTTATGGCCACGGAGGTTTACCTGCTCCGACTCTAGGATATCCAAAAGAGTAGTCGCCTTGGGATTAGTTGACTTGTAATGTAAAGTAGGGCTGAGCAAACGGACCGGATGGACCGGACCGACCGATAAAACCGACCAGACCGGACCGGACAGGCCACATTCGGTCCGGTCCTCGGTCTAAGCTTTTTGGCTAATTCGGTCCTCGGTCCGGTCCGGTCCTGACAGACCAAAAACCCGAAAAACTTGCCAAATCTTGCCTAATTGGACCGGTGATCACCCTTAATGTAAAGTCAGAAACTCAGGTAAGTAAAAAGAAAATCCTCGTAAACTTGGCGAAAAGAAGTTCGTAATTATGCTTGTCAGTTTAAGTGGTCTCATGTTTCTTTATTTTGGGTAAACTGGAAACTCTTGATT
Organism: Artemisia annua; assembly: GCA_014162995.1. Lineage (NCBI taxonomy): Eukaryota > Viridiplantae > Streptophyta > Magnoliopsida > Asterales > Asteraceae > Artemisia > Artemisia annua. Next base: position 122,007 of record LBNU01029030.1, read on the forward strand.
ACTCCCTCCGTCCCAAAATAAATGTCAGGTTTGACTTTTCAGAGTCTTTGTTGTTCAACTTTGACCGTAAATATTTTTATTTGTGTTATATAATACTTGATACAAAATATATTAATGGATTGAGTTTCAAATGTATTTTCATTAGTATAATTTTTATAGAGTGTTATATGACGCAAATAAAAATATTTAAGATCAAAGTTGAACAAAAAGACCCTAAAAAGTCAAACCTGACATTTATTTTGGGACGGAGGGAGTAGTTCATAAAAGGGTGACTTATGTCAATGGTTCATGTCATAGTTGTCAGGATCCCGATCCTGATCTTAAGATGTTATGATTTTACGATACTGTAAAGCAAAAACGATCCGGATCTTACATAGGATCTTTGAAAGCTTAAGATCTTATAAGATCCCAATCTTGACCATAGGATCTTAAAATCTAATCCAATCCGATCCTACTTTTCTCGGATAACAAACTAAAAAACTGCAAATTTATGGATTATTTTTTGTAGAATTTAAAAAACAACATGTTAATCTTATTAAACATTTCATAATCATAATTTAGGACAACATTTCGACGGAACATTGATATAATTTTGTGTTTATGATATAAAACAATTTATAGATTTGTATAATATTACAAAAACTATTAAGAAAATGACATTATAGTAGGATTTTAAGATCCCGATCCGATCTTACGATCACGATCCTTGATAGGATCCCTGATAATGTGCCCTCCGATCAGGTCGAAGGACCCCCTTCGGGCCTGCTCGCAATCTACGTATCGAAGGCTCTAGCTAGCATCCTAAAATCTTTAATGGCGTAAAACCAATCGTCCATGATCTAGTTACCAATTGGGAATTCGCCAGTCGAAGGATTAAGCCCTTCGGGGTATCCTTCGATAAGTCATAGGACGGAACAATGCTAAGACCAAGTCTTACCCATGTCTCATCTTTCTCCTTAGCTCCCCCGCTAAACCAGGAAGAGTGGGGCACTAAGCCCTAGTAGTTACCACAAATCATGGGACGCCCCCATGATCTTCTAAAAACGTGCAAACACTCTCCAAACTCTTCTTCCCCTATAAATAGTCTTGGACGAGTCACAAGTCTGGTATGCAATCTTCACTACATCACCTTATTACATTTTCACTAAACTTTTCATACTAAATATTTATTCACACGCCGGAGGTGGTTCGCAGGGCCCAACCCCTGCGCAATCACTTAACGTAGTGTCTTCGTATTTCTTATTTCAGGTTAATTACAAGCTTGGCGCAACCACAACATCCCTAGGGGTGTAAACAAGACGAGACAACTCGCGAGCTACTCGGGATCGACTCGTAAACTACTCGAAATTGACTCGACATAAACGAGTCGAGCTCGAGTTCGAGCTACTCGAGTATATTTTCGAGCCGAGCTCGAGCTCGAAAATACTCTGCTCGTGAAGCTCGCGAGCCTTAACGAGCTTCAACTAAATTACACTTTTACCCTTTTATATACATATATTTACTTAATTTTCATACAAATCGAGTCGAGCCGAGCTTGATATGTCGAGTATTCATCGAGTTCGAGCCTTAAATATGAAAATAATCGAGCTCGAGTCGAGCTTCGAGATTAAGTTTTATATAACGAGTCGAGCTCGAGCTCGAAATTTAAAGCTCGACTGAGCTCGAGTCGAGCTTCGAGCTCGAGTTTTAGTATTCGAGTCGAGCTCGAGCTTGGCAGTACTCGGCTCGACTCGACTCGTTTACACCCCTAAACATCCCCTATATCCTTCGATCACCATCGTAGGCATGGTCGTGCAATTTATTGTACAATCAGTGGCGCCATCCGTGGGACTTTGAAAGATGCCAACCTTCGTAAGTTTGAAGGATGTAGAACCTAAAGTAATGAGCCTACAAGCTACCAACCCTCTATGGAGAGAAGATAGCTAGGACTTTGAAGGATGCCAACCTTCGTAAGTTTTACACCTAAAACTTACAGCTTTAGACACTTTGCTTATTTTAATTTATGTATTGCATTCTTCTCACTTTGGGAAAGAAGCATTAATGGTAGGCGTCCTAGTGTTCATTTCTTCAAATGATGTAATTCTCCCTACCCAATTAATGATATGAAATATTTCCCTCGAATCTCTTGTTTTGTCTTATACAACAAAGATTTATTCAGCCAAGTAATTAAAGTTTCAATGTTCGAAGGATGACTCAAGATATTTTTGTCTTGTACTAACATCCACCATAATTCACATTAACTTTCCTAAAGAGTCTTAGGGTATTCGAAGCCGTCTGTACTAAAACGATAAAGATGTAGTGGGTCGCGACCCTCTGTCAGCAGTCAAATTATACGATTGCTAAAAAATCTTGGTTCAAAATACATAATAAGGAAATTCATTATAACCTTAAGATGTATACTAACGTTATTAATAACGTTAAGAGAAGAGACATATAGCAAACATGGGATACATTTCCCTAATTAATCATAATATATGCCAACACATGTAGCATATATGGCCAATGCCCAAAAGATAATAGTAAAATATTGTCTAGGCCGAAGCCCCACAAACATAAAAACATAAATTGTTCAAGTGTAGGTTATAACCTACGAAGCATAAACTGATAATGTTTTAAGAGTACAAACCACCCTTGGGGCCAAATAACTGCAAACAGTGCAGCCTTCATTCATTCTGGGGTGACTTGGGACTTCCTTGCTGAGCAGGGGATGAGAGTTTCTTGGGACTTGCCTTGCTGGGAGATGGAGGCTTCTCAGGATTTGTTTTGTCACTGGGAGAGGGAGGCTTCACAGGGGAAGCTTTGTCCGTAGAGGATGGAGGCTTCTCAGGAGTAGTCTTCCACAGACGGAGGCTTGGCAGAAGTAGCTTTCTTGCTGGATGAAGGTGGCTGAACCCTTCGAGGTTTCTTTGAAAGAAGGGTATCAACCGAAGTTGCAGGGTCTTTGGTTGCCTCACGGAGGAAGGGATACTCTGTTGTAGCTAGTGCGTTTCTGGCATCTTCATATTCTCTTTCATGGGTAGAGCGGTAGTAGGACACATTCGTTAGGTCCACCGGCTTACCAGTCGCAGCAACCTCTTCAAGCGTAGTGCATTTCCCATGATAAATCGCAACGTTAACCAAGTCTACTATCACTTTCCCAACCTCATCACTATGGTACAACTCCATAGCTATATACGAAACAACCTTCGACACAACAGCAGCCCTATCCTTCCTAAGAGCTTTGTATTGGCGTTTGAGGCCATCCAGTTCCTCTCGATGACTGATCTCCTTTTCTTTGAGCTTCGCCCTTTCAGACTCCAGACCCTCACACTTGGATTATAGAGTAGCAATTTCCTCCTTGTATTCCTCAATCTTTGCCTCTTCTAAACGAAGCCTCTTACATTCCGACTGAGTATCATTGAGTTTCTTTTCAAGAGCTTGGATGTCAGTTCGAAGGTCCTGTACCAAAGGGTTCTTCTCAAGCTCCTCCATGGCTTCTTCACACTTTACTTTAAGATCAGCAAGTTCCTGATCCCTTTTATTCTCCTTGGCAAGAATGGCATCCATCTTTTCCCGAGCACCTTTCATCGTATGGATCAAATCTCTTGTACGACCATTTAAATGATTGTCCAGAACTGTTTGCCTTGTGTAACTCTTGTCATGAAGGTCACATAGCTCCTCCATGGACATTGATTATACAATAAATTGCACGACCAGGCCTACGATGGTGATCGAAGGATATAGGGGATGTTGTGGTTGCGCCAAGCTTGTGGTTAACCTGAAATAAGAAATACGAAGACACTAAATTAAGTGATTGCGCAGGGGTTGGGCCCTGCGAACCACCTCCGGTGTGTGAATAAGTATTTGGTATGAAAATTTTAGTGAAAATGTAGTAAAGTAGAGTAGTGGAGATTGCANGATTATACAATAAATTGCACGACCAGGCCTACGATGGTGATCGAAGGATATAGGGGATGTTGTGGTTGCGCCAAGCTTGTGGTTAACCTGAAATAAGAAATACGAAGACACTAAATTAAGTGATTGCGCAGGGGTTGGGCCCTGCGAACCACCTCCGGTGTGTGAATAAGTATTTGGTATGAAAATTTTAGTGAAAATGTAGTAAAGTAGAGTAGTGGAGATTGCATACCAGACTTGTGACTCGTCCAAGACTATTTATAGGGGAGGGAAATAACTTGGAGAGTGCTTGCACGTTTTTAGGAGATCATGGGTGCATCCCATGATTTGTGGCAACCGCTAGGGTTTAGTGTCCCACTCCTCCTGGTTTAGCGGGGGAGCTAAGGAGGAAGAAAAGATGTGGGTAAGACTTGGTCTTATCATTGTTTGGACTTGGCATTGTTCCGTCCTTACAACCTATCGAAGGATACCCCGAAGGGCTTAATCCTTCGACTGGCGAATTCCCACTTGGTAACTAGATCACTGGTGATTAGTTTTACGCCATTGAAAGTTTTAGAAGGCTAGCCAGAGCCTTCGATTATGTAGATTACGAGCAGGACCGAAGGGGGGTCCTTCGACCTGATCGGAGGGTACATTATCAAACATGTTGTCTAGGGTTCCTCTCCAGCTAGCAGGGGTGACCTTCTCTACCAATTAATGGCACGTACGAGCATTGGGAAGCTCCTTGGTGTTGGGCAAGCCTACATAAAAGGCATTTATTAGTTACATGAAATACTACAAATCTTTTAGATATAAAGATTATACTAACCATGGATATCCTCATCAAGAGCTTCTGGAACGGTTTGAATAGCCTTACCCTTAGGACCCTTCTGCCTTGTGGTTCTATAGGTAGGAGTGGGTAACACTAGCTTCCTTTTGGGAGTTGCTTTGATTGCCTTTGCTTCAGTCCCTTTTCTGCTTCGCACCCTATCAGCAATGCCAGAGGACCCTACGATCATGACTGGCTCCTCGTCGGAGGGTGGCTCATCAGAATCCGCAATATTCTCAACAAGTTGTGTTGTCTCCTCTATGTCTAATGGTTTTGCAGGATTGATAGGTTTAGTAGAGGCTATGGGCTCAATTGCCAGAGCATCAACATCGTTGTTGTTCACATAAACAGATGGAGAACCAACCCCATAGCTAGTTTCATTGGGATCCTTGGGAAGGAAGCTTGTCTCCTTCGCTCCACCAGACACAACAAAGTTCCTGAAAGCCATTGATGAGGCGAAAAGTGTTACGCTTTTAGGGGGTCATTTAAGCCCTAATTCGTGATTATTTGATCAAATATTGCCTCAAATCGTTCCTTTTGTCATTTTAGGTACTTTGGAGAAGAATTCTGGAAAACATTGCATTTTGGACGTTTTTGGAGCATATAAGTGAAGAAAACGACAGAGTCAAGAATCAAGCTGGAAATAGTACCTGACGGCGTCACCCTTTGATAGGTGACGGCGTCACGTGTTGACAAAAGAGGTGGATATGAAGATTACTCATGACGGGCCAGAACTATTTTGGAGCTAGAAGTTGACGGCGTCACGTTTTGAGACACCAAAGGTGGTCACGTTTTAAGTTAAAGAGAGACGGCCCAGAAAACCTTGAAGGTGACGGCGTCAGGATTCAACCTGACGACGTCAGAAGATATAGAGTGACGACGTCAGAAAGAAGGCTTGCACAAGAAGAAACCTTAGTGAAACCGTTACATGTTGATCAAGACAATTACAACTCGCGCGCTGAGTAGCTGTTACTGTTTTGGCCATAAAATCTTCATACGAACTCGAATTTGGGTGATTCAAAAGGCCACGTGAAGAGGATGAAGAGATCTACAATTCGGTGAAGAAAGATTGGTCTTGACGCCGTTACCTTATACGGGGTGACGCCGTCAAGTTGGGTCGGGCAGAAAAGTGCCTATAAATACAACCTTATAACTTCATTATTTGTAAGCCCCAAACCCTAAGTCCGATTCTAGGGTTAGGGTAGGTGTTTTTCCAGCAACTTAGAGGGTCTTAATCAATCCATAAACATCTTGTATTGGTGTGTTGATTCTATCTTAATTATGTCTTCCATTATTATTGTTGCTTGTTCTTCATTGATTATATTTTGCTAAATCACCTAGTGTTTACCTATGATTGTGTGAAACTTGTGTATAACTAATTAGATCTTATTGATTTCTTGTTGATGTTTGTGTCTATCTCCATCAATTAAGGTGTGACAACTTCAATAGATCTAGTTGGTTGATGCGTAGGGATTGCTTACGCACTACGTTTTACCTCTCGAGGGATCTCGAGAAGCTTACAATCCCCACCAGGCAGTGTACCTGACCGATGTAGTATAGTGTAGTGGCAAGTACCGGGGGATTGATCGTTCTCTCACAGGGAATAGTGTTCGTTAGGTTAAAGACTACTCTAATTAAGGTCTAAGGGTGGAAGATGATTATTTTTTGTATTTTTATGTTTTTTAGAAAGCAGTAAAATCTCGTTTTTGAAGGAGTGGGCGGAATTAGTTGCTAGTCAACTAACCCAAGTATTTACTTATGCGAATTAAATTTAAAGTTTTGAGAAAACAATGGTGGGGGAAAGTAGTGTTTACTTAGATTTCATTACTCCCTAACTATCTTTTACCATGTAATTAGTATGTTGAGTTTGCGTGGATGACGGGTGTATTCCTAACAAGTCGTAGGGAGTGCGTTCAATTCCCTAACTCTATAAACTCCTACCTCACTCTATGACGATACGTCAAGTATCCTATCATAAGCTCACCGATAGCAACCTACGCATGAAATACTACCTTAAAATCGATTAACGCACATACGATTCACGTTTCCTAAGACACTAGATAGGAATCTAATGAGTAGAACCCTAGTTTACTTTCCTGCACATTAGTTTACGTAGTAGCTTTTGGGTTAGTTGATTAGCAACTAATTCCGCCCCTCCTTCCAAAACCCGAGATTTTTACTTGCTTTCTATAAAATATAAAAATACAAAAAGAATCATCCCTTACCTCTAGACCTAGTAGATATATTTCAATCCTAACGAACACTATTCTTTGAGTTGAACGATCAATCCTCCGGTACTTGCCACTTCACTATACTACATCGGTCAGGTACACTGCCTGGTGGGGATTGCAAGCTTCTCAAGATCCCTTGAGAGGTAAAACCTACTGCAAGGTTGCTAAACCACGCATCAAGTTTTTGGCGCCGCAGCCCGGGGAATAGTTATTGCTTAGGTTGAATTTTATTTTTATTTAGGTCTACTCATTAGATTCCTATCTAGTGAGATTTTTTATTTTTCTTATTTTGTAGCTTCCTCGTAGTCTATCTTTTCTTTGTGCCTTTGTTTGTAATTTGCTTAAAATGGACTTTTCACTTAGACTTCTAAGATTTCAAGATAAGGTTGAGTGGCTAGAACACCAAGGAGTTCAAAATACCTCATTTAGAGACACCTATGAATCATATGAGCCTTCACCAATAGATTCTTATGAACAACCTCCATGTATAGGATCTCGTTTTAGTGAGTCCAATAGGAAAAGCGACCTAGTTTGCCAAGGAATTATGGATGGAGCCGTAGCAATAAACCATAAGTTGGATGAAGCACTAGGTTTGCTGTTATCACTACCTCAGAAAACAATTGAGGAGGATTTAGCCGAGCATGATCACATTGATCAAAAAGACCTAGGTTTTATGATCGATGACTTTAAATCTCAAGGAACACATGATGAATCCTTTAGGCAAATTGAACATAAGATTATTGAGGAAGATCCTTATGATTCGGACATAGAAGTTGAGATGCCTAGAGAAGCACGTGAGATACTTAGGAGAATGCTTAGGATAGATTCTACTAANTTTAGCCGAGCATGATCACATTGATCAAAAAGACCTAGGTTTTATGATCGATGACTTTAAATCTCAAGGAACACATGATGAATCCTTTAGGCAAATTGAACATAAGATTATTGAGGAAGATCCTTATGATTCGGACATAGAAGTTGAGATGCCTAGAGAAGCACGTGAGATACTTAGGAGAATGCTTAGGATAGATTCTACTAAAACACATGATGAGGATATAGGTGATCTTGACACGTGGAATGATGAGTTAAATAACATAAGCCCACAAAATACTCAACCATCATTTGAGGCACCCACACCGCCCGTGACTCACCCGGAAGAAGTAGAAGAGACTTTAGGAATCTCGATGGAGGTAGAACCCTTGGACCAAGCACAACTAGAGGATATAGGTTTGAACACTTCTAGTGATGACCTTACTCTTAGTTCTAGGGAATTTCCTAGTGTTAACCGGAACCTCAACCTTTACACAACTTTCCATCCTTAGATTTACATCTAGGAGACAAAAGAGGAACCGACCCACCCATCAACCAATATTATCCGGGTAGTTTTAGGATGAAGGAAGCCATTCACTCACCCCCTTCACCTCACGTGGCATATTTCCACCCTAAGGGTGCGTATCGCTACTTTCACCCGCACTTAATCGTAAATGTAGGGAAAACCTCCCCTATTTCCGTTAAATAAGGGTAGAGTCAGGCACGTGACTCGAACAAAAACAAGCGCTTCTTGGGAGGCAACCCAATCCTTTAATTATTTGTTTGTTTGTTTGTTTGTTTTTATTTGATTTCATATATATGCTTTATCTTGTTGTTCATTGTTCATGTATCAAATAAATTGTGAAAATGCTTATTTTGTCTTTAACTTTGTCATAACTACATATAAAGGTATTTTGCAAAAGATAAGTGTAAGGGAAATCCAAATTTGTTTTTAAGAACAAATTGAACATGAACAAAAGCAATTAAAGATTGGCATATATAGTTGTGTTTGTTAGAGCCAAATGCTTGTATTGAGTCACAATGAATGTTTTACAGAAACCTGTAAACATTTATTTTGCAAGCATTATATCCTTAATCGTTTTGTTTTTATTTCTAAGTCTGGAATTACATCTAGTTGTGATTTTTCTTTGTTCGGTTTGATGCTTTGGTTTTTGGGTTTGTTTTCTCAGGTTTAACATGTTATTTTGGATAAGGAGATGTACATGGAATCAAGCTTTTGGCGCTGCCTTTATCTTGGAGCTTTTACATTATCTTGGAAGAAGATCTAACCATGTTACCACATTATCCACCGAGCGAATCAGGGGAGTATTTGATTTCATTATTTTACCTTAATTANTTATTTCTAAGTCTGGAATTACATCTAGTTGTGATTTTTCTTTGTTCGGTTTGATGCTTTGGTTTTTGGGTTTGTTTTCTCAGGTTTAACATGTTATTTTGGATAAGGAGATGTACATGGAATCAAGCTTTTGGCGCTGCCTTTATCTTGGAGCTTTTACATTATCTTGGAAGAAGATCTAACCATGTTACCACATTATCCACCGAGCGAATCAGGGGAGTATTTGATTTCATTATTTTACCTTAATTACTTTTGCATCTTTCTATTTGAACATTGGGGACAATGTTCATCTTAAGTGTAATGGGGAGGGGGGGTAAATTATGATACCTTAGAGAATGCAATTACACTTGATTTTTGTTTTGTTTAATGGTAGATGTGTAATAAAACTGAGAGAAATACATGTTAGGGCAATTTTAGAGCCAAATTTAAAATTTTTTATAACATATAGGAGTGAAACTTTGGTCTTAATGAGCGTCTCATGGATAGGAGTTATATGGCTAGCACAAAACCGTACCACTAAAAAATTTTCCACCCCAAATATGTGAGGTTCGCCCCTAGAATTGGTAGGAAAAGCATTTATATGCTATGATGTGTGTACCGGTAGCACTTAGATTCTAAAACTTGCGTTAGGACCATCCCAAATCCACAAGTGAAACTACATTCGTGTAGTTAGATTTACTACATGATAAGAGGCATTAGGATTAACCCTTGTTTTACACCTGTGTTTTTTTTATAATTACATTAACTTCATTGGTCAAGTAATTCTCCCACACCCTTGCGTTGTACCCATTTTTGGTACACGATTCCCCTAGTACACCCCTCCAGAGCCTATCCTTTTCGTTTCTAACTTTAAGCATTTTACTTAAAGGAAGAATTTGTTTACAATCCACCCCCAAATGTACACCCAAATCGCGTTAGCCTACCTTGTATGCACTCATCTTTAGTGCATTATTGTTA
>LBNU01029031.1:1961-23993 GCA_014162995.1 Artemisia annua
GCTCTTGGCAACTCCTTTGCCAAGGAATAAGTCTCATCATCTAAATCATCAGATGAACTGGAGTAGAACTCCAAAGATGGTGCTCGAGCAGGTACTGATGGTGGTGCTGGTGTAAAAGAAGGTTGACCAACAGGCTTAGCAGTTGTCTTCTTTGGTGGCTTCCTTGATGAAGAGGCTGAAGCACAAGGTGGAAAATAGCTTGACCATCCTGTTCCTTCAGAGGATGAATCAGAAGCTATGACAAATTCTTCTGAATCAGAAGAATCAGAGGAGATGTACACTATGTTTGGAAGTTTGCCCATTGTGATTTTTAGGGTTTTGAGAGAAAAGGTTAATGTGTTTTTGATAAAAAGAATGGTGATCCGAGCCCCTTTATATAGGAAAAAGTCGTCTAAAAGGTCTCATTAATTGAGATATTTACTTTCACCTATTTAGGTAGGTTGAAAAGTAAATAAAGATATTATTGAGTTGACTTTTAGAAGATATTTGTGAACAAGGGTTTTTGGTTAAAAAGTAACTTTGGTTAGTACCAAGTTTAGATATATACTTTCCATATTTTTAGCTAACTCTTGCAGGTACATAACTAAGATTCTTTATTGGGAGATGATCATAAAAGGTTTATAACTGAGATACACAACAAATGGTTATTGATTCACCATGTCTAACCCACATAAGAATCCACTAGTCCAGAGCAAACGGCTACTGGTAAAGACTTAACAAATCCGTTTATGGTTGATAGTTTACCAAAAACTAAATGGTTATCAACTCACCATATTCTCTATGATTAAGAGTTGGCTAGTCCATAGCAAACGGCTCATGGTAAAGACATATCAAATCCGTTGATAGTTGGTAGTTTGCTAAAAACTATACAGAGAGCAGTCCAATTTACATAGTTTAATTTTACCACTGCTCTTGAAAATTTTTGTGAAAAATTTCCACTGCTAGTTCACAGTTTCCACTGACAGTGTAATTTTTACCACTGTTGAACTAGCCGTTACAACTATTGTGTCAGTAACAAAATCTTTTTACTAGCCGTTGGGAAAATAACTGCTTTCCTTAATAATAGGGTTAAATTTTTGGAAGATTATCTCAATTCCTAAATTATAACTTATCTTTCTAAGATAAATATTTTCCTAAGATAATCTTTTCTTGCGCATAATTCACAAACCCTAACAGTATAAATATTTTCTCCCCAATTGGCTAGTCATTCATACAATTCGATACTAACACAACTATTTTTCATTAAAAATACTATGGCTTCAATTACCTTTGCAGATGAGCACAACCAGGTGGCCAATTTGGAAAAGTCAAACGACAAGAGTGGTCCCCTTTTTCATCAGATTGTGGATTTTCTTAACACCAAACATGTGAGGTATGCTTTACTTCTAAATCCCACAATCTATATCTCTCAAATCAAACAGTTTTGGAATTCTGTTCATTCCATAACAATTGAAAATAGAGATACACATGAATCTGTGGATGCTCTTAGAGCCACAGTGGATGGGGTAACTATTGATGTTACTGAGGCATCCTTGAGGAGAGTTCTCCAATTGGATGATCTCAATGGTATCATCACATTACCCATGCCAGAAATTTGGGAAAGTCTCTCTTCCATGGGGTACAATACCACTGACAAAAGGGCTACTTTCAAAAAGAGTGGTTTTTGTCCTCATTGGAGATTTTTAATTCATACTCTTTTACATTGCCTTAGCCCTAAGAAAACCTCTTATGAACAATTCAGTTCACCAATGGCTTACCCTTTGGTTTGTCTAGCAAAAGATAGAGTTTTTAATTGGTCCAGATATATTTTTATAAGTATGCAGGGCAATGTAAAGAGTTCAACAAAATTTTTGATGTACCCAAGGTTTGTGCAAGCAGTGCTAAATGAATTTCCACTGCAACCCCATAAAAGAGTTTACAAAATCAGACACCTAAAGCCTAAAGTTTTTCAAAACATGGACAAGCCTGGTGATTGGATTTTTACACCTCTTTTTCCTCAAATGCTTGCCAAGATTTCACAAGAACAGGGTGAAGATGCAACAATCCCAGTTGAATCTCAAAACTCACCCATTCTGAATGTTCCAAATATTGACTACACTCCACCAGTTTCTCACACCTATGAAAGGAGGCATAAACAGCCAACTCCTTTCATCTTAACACAGCAAGTTCCTGAACCTTTTGGTGTTGGAACAAGCAGTGGTGGTTTTAGTCTTTTACCTAGTCCAACTAGGGAGGAGACTGAACCATTGCCCCATGATTCACCTCTCCCAGCAGGTAACACAGTTGGAAGTGATGAGGGCAGTGAGCAACCAATGGAATTGATGGAACTCTGTACCAAGTTGGCAAAGCAGGTTGGATCTCTCAAGCAAGAATTGGCAGAAGTTAAGGAGCAGCATGCCAATGATATCAGTGTATTAAAACAGGAGATTCAAGCCCTTAAGGATGAAGTTCAGGGGTCTAAGCAACCAAGAAAAACTGCAAAGATGGTGTTATCTTCCTCATCCTCACCCAGTGAAGATTTCTTTGATGATTTGGGTAATTCTCCCAAACAGGGGAGGAAAACAGATGCTGAGACTAAGGGGAGGAGAATTGACTTCAGGGAAGATGATACAGATGCTGATTTTGGTATTCAAGACTTGGCATTTGAGCAAATGAATGAGAATGCAGAGCCACAAGTTTCTCAACAACAGCAGCCTAATACAGAAGAACAAGATCAAGAGCAAGTCTTTTCCACTGCTGCAACAACAATTCCCACTGATGTTCATATTTCCACTGCAGAGCAAATAGTTCCCACTGACAGTCAAACTGTTTCCACTGCTGAGGAAGAACTTGAAAAGATAAGAAAGGAGAAAGGGAAAGAAATTATGCAGAGTGAAGAACCACCAGTTAAGAAGGTGAAGAAGAGTGTTCAAGCTCAAATTGATCATGATGCTGAAATTGCAAGGAAACTTAGAGAGGATGAAGCTGCAAGAAAGAAAAGATTGGATGAGATTGAAATTGCTGACTTCATGATGGCTCAGAAAATGGAAAAGGTGGAAACCACTGCTCCATTGGATGTTAATCCAATTTCCACTATCCAACCTACAATTCTGAGAGAGAAGACTCCAGAATTTGCATGTGTCCTTACTGAAGAGGATTATGATTTCTTGATTGCTCAGAATCCAGTGATCAAGAAGAAGGCAATTGACCTAGTGGCAGATAAGTCTTTAACTGAAGCACAAAGAACAGCTCAGTTAAAAGACTTCATTGAAATGTTGAACAGACAAGCACTTCAAGAAGCAATCAGTACAGTCAAAAAGGGGCAGAAGAAACCAAGGCAACCAACTAAAGCACAAATTCTTTCTACCATGAAATCTTACTGTTGTCATGTTGGTGGATGGAAGATGAGCAAGTTCAAAGGAATGACCCCTAATCAGATTGAAAGTGCATACTACAGAGTTAAAAGGCAAGATCTTGATTTTGTTCCTATGAATTCAGAAGAAGAAGAAAGAAGATTTCCTGCACCTAAAAGGAAAGTCATGCATAGTGAACCTCAAAATGTTAAGAAGACAAGATTTGCTGAAGCAACAAAAGTTCAATCTGAAAAGTTCACTGAAGAACAATTGACTGATATGATATTGATAGAAGAAGAAGATTTCTATCCAGACCCACTGCAAGTCAGACATCCTATCATTGATTGGGAAGTTTACACAGCTAGCAACTTTGCTTCATGTTGGAAAATTACAAGGCTAGGAGGTGAAACTTCATCATTCATTCAGTTTGAAGAACTTATCAAAGCATGTGACAGAGATGATCTTAATGCACTGTGGAGATTGGTTCAAGAAAGATTTGATGCTGGCAGTCTGAAAGATGTAAAAGAAATGCAGTTATGGGTTGATCTAAGAAGGCTCTATGAACCAAATATGACTGACAACTTTTGGAAGTTTGAAGCTAGAGGTATGGAAACTACATGGACTTATTATGACTCATGTGAAGTTCATCATGTTTCTACAAAAGCTGGAGTGGATGCTTTTATGTTTGCTGAGAAAGAATATCCACTTAGAGCTGGAACTCTTACTTCAATGTTGTCAACACAAATAAGAGTTCATGAAGATACTGAGAAAGTAAGAGCATTGATTAAAAGGATTCAAGAACAGTGTTCAAGAGCTATTCAAGGATTAAGAAGAAAGTGAAGTGTTTGGAAGAATTCCCCAAATCCTAAGACATTATGAAGATTGAAGAAACTTATTGATTTGCAGAGAAATCATAAGTTTAGGGGAGGATTGTTGGGAATAAAGCTAACAGTTACCACTGATAGGCTTGTGGAAGACACTGCTGAAGAATGCACTGGCAGTGGAAACTCATTACCACTGCTAGTACATATAGTTACCACTGCTTATTAGATAACTGATGTATTCGTGTATAGATAAGTATAGAATAGATCTTGTGTATATTCTATTTTGATAGCTTAATACTTATCTTGTAAAGGACTCCTTGCTCTATAAAAGGAGATCCTAGGTCATTGTCTAAGGTACGAATTACTCTAGAGAGCTTCAAGGTGTAACCCTAGTGATAGCTAAGATCACTCGTATTATTATCATTAATAATATTGAAGCTTTGTGTTACATACTACTGTTCTCACTCACAATACATCACATAAACAATCTTTTAAGTGTTACTAAGTAAATTCCGCGTGCTTAATAACATTATTCAAAGTATCTCTAACACAAGGTATATGTTTAGATCCATCAATAAGCTCTGTAGGATCATCATGAACTCTTTCCTCTGTTTGCTGTTGCAGATCTTGTGTGAACTTGTTCAGTACCCTGACTGTCTCCAATAGGTTCATCAAAACCTAAATCAGAAATATCAAAATCTGCATCATCTTCAAAATTTATTCTCCTCCCCTTAGTTTTAGCACCAGTTTTCCTCCCCTGTTTGGGAGAATTACCCAAATCTTCTGCACTGAACTCTTTTGAATCCTGAGAAGATGGAGATGAAAGCACTATCCTTGTAGATCTTTTTTTCTTGAACCCCTGCACTTCTTCTTTCAAGGATGCAATCTCTGCCTGCATACTTTGAAGATCTCTAGCATGTTTCTCCTTAATATGTGTCAAATCTTTTTCCAGGGAAGCCACCTGCTTTGTCAACTTTGTACAAATGTCCATCAATTCCTTAAGTTGCCCACTGCCCTCATCACTTCCAGCTGTGTGACCTTCTGAGAGAGGTGAGTCATGGGGCATAAGTTCAGGTTCCTCCCTAGTTGGACTAGGTTGGAGCCTTGAACCACCACTGCTTGTGCCTAGACCAACAGGTTCAGAAACATGCAGTGTTGTGATGGGAGCAGTTGGCTGTTTTTGCCTCCTCTCATAAATGTGAGTAACTGGTGGGGTATATGTTATGGATGGAACAGTGATGGTGGGTGTGTGATGAGGTACAACTGGGATTGTTGCACCTTCACCCTGTACCTGTGCAATCTTAGCAAGCATTTGTGGAAAAAGTGGTTTAACTACCCCATTATATCCCTCTGAAGCCTTATCTATATTTTGAAAAACCTTTTGTTTAAGGCAAGGGGTTTTGTAAATTCTGTTATGGGGTTGCAGTGTAAATTCATTTAGCACTGCTTGCACAAACCTTGGATACATAAAAAATTTATAAAGACTCTTTACATTGCCAAGCATATTGTTGAAAATAAGCTTTGAAAAATTGAAAGTCCTATTTGTGGCTAAAAAACTAAAGGATAAGCCATGGTTGAACTAAATTGTTCATAAGAAGTTTTCTTAGGATTTAGGCAATGTAATAGAGTATGTATGAAAAATCTCCATTGGAGGCAGAAACATCCCTTTTTGAAAGTAACCTTTTTATCAGATGCATCATACCCCATAGAATGGATATGTTTGATAATTTCTGGATTAGATAATGTGATGATACCTCCTAAATCATCTAATTGGAGAATTCTCCTCAAAGATGATTTAGTAACATCAATAGTTACCTCATCCACTGTGGCTCTCAGAGTATCCATAGTTTCATGTGTGTCTCCATCGTCAATAGTGATGGCATTAATAGTATGCCAAAACTGTTTGATTTGAGAGACATAGATTGTGGGGTTTAAAGTTAAAGCATACCTTATATGGGTGGTATTGAGAAAGTCCAAAATCTGGTGAACAACAGGGCCACTCTTTTCATCGGATTTCTGCAAGTAGGCCACTTGGTTGTGCTCAGCTACAAACTTTAAAGATGCCATAGTATTTTTAGAAGAAAAATTATAATCGTGTAAGTATGAATTGAATGAATGACAAGCCAATTGAGATTGAAGAATTTATACTGTTCGGGTTTGAGAGATATACGCAAGAGAAATGATCTATAGAAAAGATTTATCTTAAAGAAAAGAATAAATTTAAATGGGAAAGTAGATAATTCTCAAAGATTCTACCCTATAAGTACGGACAAAACGGTTAATCTCAACGGCTAGTTAAAAATTTATTTACTGACACAACAGTTGTAACGGCTAGTTCAACAGTGGTAAAATTGACATTGGCAGTGGTAACTGTGAACTAGCAGTGGTAAAATTTCTAAGAGCAGTGGTAAATAAAGCATATGTAAAGTTAACAGCTCTTGTCATAGTTTTTAGCAAACTACCAGCTATCAACGGATTTGATAAGTCTTTACCATGAGCCGTTTGCTATGGACTAGCCAACTCTTAATCATAAAGAATATGGTGAGTTGATAACCATATAGTTTTTGGTAAACTATCAACCATAAACGGATTTGTTAAGTCTTTACCAGTAGCCGTTTGCTCTGGGCTAGTTGATTCTTATGTGGATTAGACATGGTGAATCAATAACCATTTGTTGTGTGTCTCAGATACACACCTTTTATGTCAACTCCCAGCAAAAATTTGGTTGTGTACCTGCATATGTTAGTATAAAGCCAATAAAGTGCAAATCACAGTTATTAACCAAAGATACTTTTGACCAAGCCACTATTTATAAAAATATCTTCTTATAGTCAACCCGATAGAGTAAAATAATTTCCATATTTACTCCTTACACCTACCAAAACAGGTAAGTATAATTACTCTTCTTAATTATCCCTTAGGGTTGACTTTGCCTATAAAAGGGGCTTGAATCATAAAGTATCAACATCAAACAACTTCCAACCCTACAAGAAATCTTCAAATTACCACCATAAGTAGAAAAACAATGAGCAATAATCCTGACATTATTGACATCTCTTCTGACTCATCATCTGATGAATCAGCATCTTCTGGATGGGCAAATTATTTTCCTCTTTGTGCATCAACTTCTTCAACAAAGAAACTGAAGAAGAAGATTAAAACGCCAACATCTTCTGAAGATCTCCCTACTCCTCCATATTTTGAATATGAATCCAGATCCTCTGATGAAGAGGAAACATCTGAGTTGGAAATAAAGTTGCCCAATGCACTTTCACAGGCTTTAGAGAGAGCTCTGACATCTTTGAAGAAGATATCTGTGCCTGAGAAGACTATGCAAAGGCCAAAACCTGCTAAACAAGTGCTTGGACTCCCTAGTCCAAAGATGTGGTTGGCACTGCAGAACCAAGCAAAAGGTGTTCACAAGACCATGCCAAATTACAAGGGAAAGGGCAAGAAGCCAATGGAGTAGTTAAGTTAGGTGTCTAGGTTGTTATCTTTTGTTGGTTGATGTAGTATCACTCTCTGTTGATGTAATGAAACTTCTGAATAATGAATAAAAGTTTAAGTTCCGTTATTGACTTGCCACTGTGTGTGAGTAATTTGCCACTGTTGTCTTTAACTTCTGCATAAAGGTTAGTGGACAGACAATATACAAGAATATGCAAACATATACAACAATTAACAGTACAAAAATCCTCCCCTCAACACTAAAGCCCATTAGACATTAAAATTTTAGGGATTAAGCATCCCAATACCTGTTACCAGGTACTGAAACCTTCCCACATCAAGTCCTTTTATTAATAAATCAGCAAAGTTATCATCAGTATGAATTTTGATAACTTGAATTAACTTTTTCTCATAACAATCTCTTATAAAATGATGTCTAATCTCTATATGCTTAGTTTTAGTGTGTTGAACATGATTTTTAATGATGCAAATTGTACTGCTATTGTTAGTATAAATGATGGTATTCATAAAATTGTACCCATAGTCCAATAATTGGTTTTGAAGCCATAGAACTTGATCACAGCAACTTGGAGCAGCTACATACTATGCCTCTGTTGATGAAGTTGCCACCATTGTTTGCTTCTTGCACTGCCATGACACCAATCTACATCCAAGAAATTGGCATCCACCTGTTGTAGATTTTCTATCCAAACTAGCTCCAGCATAATCACTGTCTAAGTATGTAACCAACTCCATAGGAGATTCTTTAGGGTACCATAAGCCCAAATGAGGATATGCTTTAAGGTATTTGAAAATCTTCTTCACAGCAATCAAGTGTGACTCTTTGGGAGTGACCTGAAACCTTGCACCAGCACATACTGCAAACATGATGTCTGGTCTTGATGAAGTGAGATACATTAAAGATCCAATCATAGATCTGTACATATGCACATCAACTGCTTCTCCATTGTTTTCCTTCAAAAGTAGATGTGTAGTCCTGTCTGCAGGTGTGCTAGATGACTTAGCATCTGTGAATTTGAACTTCCTTAGTATCTCAGCCACATATTTGTCTTGATTGATGAAAATACCATCTGGCCTTTGTTGTACTTGAAGTCCCAAGAAGAATGTGAGTTCACCCATAGAACTCATCTTGAACTCATCTTTCATGAGTTTCTCAAAATCTTTGCACATCTCTGGCTTTGTAGAACCAAAAATGATATCATCAACATATACTTGTACTAGCAAGATATCATTCTTGTCATTCTTGATGAACAAAGCCTGATCAGTCCTTCCTCTGTGAAACCCATTATCCAAAAGATAAGTAGCTAGGGTCTCATACCATTTTCTTGGTGCCTGACGCAAACCATAAAGAGCCTTAACTACTTTGTACACTTTCTCTGGATGATCAGGGTCTTCAAAGCCTGGAGGTTGTGAAACATACACCTCCTCATCAATTGTCCCATAGAGAAAAGCACTTTTTACATCCATTTGATAGACTGTGAAGCCCATAAAGGATGCATAGGCTAAAAAAAGCCTAATTGCCTCAATTCTTGCAACTAGGGCAAACACTTCTTCATAGTCAATACTCCTCCTGAGTGTATCCCTGTGCCACAAGCCTTGCCTTGTTGCTGATGACAATCCCTCTTTCATCTCTCTTCTTTCTGAACACCCACTTGGTACCAATTACCTTCATGCCTTTAGGTAAGTCACAAAGCACCCAAACTTTCTGAATTTTGAACTGAAGCAACTCTTCTTGCATTGCTTCTACCCAGCTTTCATCTTCAAGTGCTTTGAATACATTCTTAGGCTCTATTTGGGATAGGAAACACATAAACAAACATTCATTCTTGCCTTCATGATTCTTTGATTCATATATTTCACTGATGAAACCATGAATGTCAGTCATCTTTGTTTGCCTTCTTGTCTTGACTCCAGATTGAACATCTCCTATCACATTTTCAAGTGGATGTGATTTGTGTATTGTGGTGTGGGGAGTTTGAGGAATTTCAATTGAAGTGGGCATATTTGATATTTCAACATCATTGGCTTGGGCTTCCTGTGTAACTGGAATTGTATTTTCCACATTTGGTACAGTAGTAGAAACTTCTGGTCTAGCAGTGGAATCTGAATTTCCACTGCTTTCAGGATTTTCTTTGTTCTGTGTGTTCACATAACTTGCTTTGAACACATTCCCATCACCTTCTTTTCCAGAATCATTAGAAGGTTGTTCATCTCCAGTCTTTGGGACAAATTCATCATCTGCATGGTCCCAAATTGGCAAAATGATTTGATCTTGATCATCCTCTTGATCCTTGCTCGGTTCATCATCATCAACAAATTCTTCTGAACCTGCAAAATCATTAGTATTTGCACCTGTAGAGATAGGTACATAATTCATAGTATAGGTTAAAGTATCAAGATCAAACAACCATTCTGGACCTGTTCCTGCCACATTGGGTCTATTTTCTAGAAACTCAACATGCAGGTTTTCTTCTATGTTTTTGGTCCTTAAGTTGTATACCCAAAAGGCTTTACTAAGCATAGAGTATCCAACAAAATAGCCTTCATCAGACTTTCCATCAAATTTATCCAGATGATCTATGGTATTGAGAATAGTAACATGACATCCAAATGGTCTCATGAAGTCTAAGATAGGTGGTCTACCTCTAAATAACTCATAAGGTGTCTTGTTCTTTGTTTTTACCACTAAAACCCTGTTCTGCACATAACAAGCAGTGTTAACTGCTTCAGCCCAAAAAGTGATTGGCAATTTTGAATCAGCCAACATGGTTCTAGCAGCCTCTATTAGTGTCCTATTTCTCCTCTCAGCCACACCATTTTGCTGAGGAGTTCTAGCTACACTAAATTCGCCTTTAATACCTTTTTTTGCAAAAATCATCCATAACTCTATTTTTAAACTCTGTCCCATTGTAACACCTGATAATTTTAACTTTCTTATCATTTTGGTTTTCTATTTCAGTTATAAAAGTCTTAAGGATGCCAGTTGTCTCATCCTTAGTTCTAAGAAAGAAAACCCATGTAAACCTACTAAAATCATCAGTCACAACAAGACAATATTTCTTAAGGTTTATGCTACTCACAGATGTAGGACCAAACAAGTCCATATGCAACATATAAAGTGGGTGAGCAATAGAGTTAAAAGCCTTTGTTTTGCAAGAAGGCCTGTGTTGTTTTCCTTTGAGACAAGCAACACAGGTTTGGTCATTTTCAAATCTTTTCTGAGGCAAGCCTCTTACCAAACCATCTTTAACAATTTTATTTATGGTTTTGAAATTAATGTGACCAAGTCTTCTGTGCCATAACATGGATTCATCCACTGTGGCCTTTGCAATCAAGCAAGCAAAATCATCTTTAGCCACAATGTTCTTCATATCAAAGCTGTATAAGTTGCCTTTTCTAGGAATTTTAAGTAATATCTGACTTTCATCAGGCAACTTATAATCCTTAGAAAGAACAAAGAATACATCATCAGTAAAAAGAACTTTGTTTTTCTTGTCACACATCTGTGACACACTAAAGAGATTGTACTTAAGCTCTTTTACATAGAACACAAGTTCAAAATCCAAGTTACCAGTCCTGATAATACCTTTACCAGTAACTTTTCCACCAACTCCACCTCCAAAGCTAACAAATTGTCCATCATAGGGTTCAAAATTTAAGAGATAGGACTTGTTGCCAGTCATGTGCCTTGAACATCCATTGTCTGTATAGCCTTGATCTGTCCTTTTGGTTTTTGGATGTTCCTGCACATAAAATAAAGGAGTTAGTTTTTTTGGAGACCCAAGCCATGATTGACTTGGATCTGCCTCGTGTATCAATATAGTTAAATCTATCAAAGATCATTGANTTGTTTTTCTTGTCACACATCTGTGACACACTAAAGAGATTGTACTTAAGCTCTTTTACATAGAACACAAGTTCAAAATCCAAGTTACCAGTCCTGATAATACCTTTACCAGTAACTTTTCCACCAACTCCACCTCCAAAGCTAACAAATTGTCCATCATAGGGTTCAAAATTTAAGAGATAGGACTTGTTGCCAGTCATGTGCCTTGAACATCCATTGTCTGTATAGCCTTGATCTGTCCTTTTGGTTTTTGGATGTTCCTGCACATAAAATAAAGGAGTTAGTTTTTTTGGAGACCCAAGCCATGATTGACTTGGATCTGCCTCGTGTATCAATATAGTTAAATCTATCAAAGATCATTGATACACCATTGGGACTGGTTGAGGAGTTAATTCCTTTTGGTTTCCATCCCCAACGTGCTGAGGCCTTCACAGCATTCCCCACATTAACCCTGTTCTTGTTTACAACTCTAGCAGTGGGAATTTTTGGCTGAGCAGTGGAAACCGCTGGCTTAGAAATCTTTGCTTTAGGAACCTACTGTTGGTTATAAACAAACTTTTTCTCATAAAAGGTCCTTTTTCATGTTTGTGCTGATTTAGCAAAAGATGTTTTTGGTTTTGCACTTGAAACAAGTATCTTAGGGTAAGCAGTGTTAACAGAGTTAGCAGTGGAAAAAGATTTAAGTCCACTTCTTAATTGAACTGCTCTGGGAATCATGTTGCTGTGTGAATTAGGGTGAGTTATGTTTTCTAACTTGTTTGTTTTCACCCTGTTATTCCCAAAAAGTTCCCTTCTTCCCAAATGATAGTCACATTTTGCATGCAAATGATCAAAACTACCACAGATATGACATGCTTTATTGTTCATTACGAAATCACTACCAAGTTGTTGAGATATTAGATGATTCCAACTCCTCTGGTTGCCCCTAGGAGCTGGTGACTTATTCCTATACATCTCAGCATATCTTACAGTTTGCCTAGTTTGATTAGCTTGTTTTCTAGGTTCCACTGTATTAGCTTTAACTTCTTTGGGAGTAGAAGTTTCTACACTAACTTTCACAATTTCATCCACTAGATATGAATCACTAGCACTCTCAAAAGCATCAGTCTCATGCTTAATCTGTTCATCACTTTTCACAAACTTGGGAGGGCCATATTCAAGAATAGGTTCCTGAAACTCTTCTAACCCTGTATGTGATTGGTCAATACCTGGAGGTGATGGAACTCTTAGTGGTGGAGGGACTATGTTGTAGCCTACACCTGACTTAGCCTTATTAACTACTTGTGCTTCCCAAATTTTATCAATTAATTTAGACTGATGAGCTAGAGTGTCAACAGTTATATTGACATTTTCA
The DNA here is from genome assembly GCA_014162995.1 of Artemisia annua. Classification (NCBI taxonomy): domain Eukaryota; kingdom Viridiplantae; phylum Streptophyta; class Magnoliopsida; order Asterales; family Asteraceae; genus Artemisia; species Artemisia annua. Next base: position 14,787 of record LBNU01029031.1, read on the forward strand.
TTAATTTTCTTAAGTTTCTCAAGCTCATCTCTAAGGGCCTCATTAACAGCAATCTTATAGTCTAAATCTCTTTTTAAAACTGCAATATCATCATTATATTTAGACTCATTTTCTCTATAATGTTCTAATTGCTTTTCTAACACAGCTATGCCTCTTTTATGATTAGCCAAATTATAGTTAGAAGCTAACAACTTTGTGCTCTGTCTTTCTAAGAGTTCATTAAGTCTTTCACACTCTTTAAAAGCTTCACAAGATTTAGAGCAATTTTCATTAATTTATACCTCAGAATCAGAGAAAGCCATTAGAGCAAATTCTGTAGCAACCAAGGCAGCATCTGTTGGTGCTTCTTCATTAGCCATGAAGCTCCAATCAAAACTGACACCATCAATTGCTAGCATAGCCTTTGGTTCTTCCACAGTTGGCTCCTTCTTCTTTTCCAGCTTGTACCAAGTAGACCTGCTATCCTGCTTCCTAGTTCTTCTGCACTCTCTAGCAAAATGTCCCAACTTATGACAGTTGAAACATTCCACCTTCTTCTTGTCAAAGCCTGCAGTCTCATTACTATTTATGGTAATTTGTCTTCCAGTCCTTTGCCAGAACTTTTTAGCCTTCAAGCATAGAAGTGCAACCTGCCACTTGATATCAATCTCTTCCAAATCATCATCATCAACTTGGTCCAGATCTTCATGAGTTAGTTGTGAACCATTGACTTGGCTTGAGATAAAAGCATAGAAGGTAGGATCTCCCAGACCAGCAACCTTCTTTTTAGAACTACCAGTGGAAACACTTGCACTACCAGTGGAAACAGAGGGACCAGCAGTGGAATCTTCATCATCACTGTCATCTTCAGAACCATCATCAACAGAAGATGATAGCAATGCCAAGCTTCCAGAACTTGTACTTAAATTTCATTCCTTCTTCAATCTTTGTTCAATGTGTTTAAAATTATTATAAAGATCAGTGAGTTTCATTGTTTCAAACTCTGGTTTGTTTTCCCAAACAGTGACATTGGTATGATACTCAGAAGGCAAACTCCTTAAGTACTTTAAATTTAGGTCTTCCTTGTCTACCTCAATGCCAAACACAGTCAATTGTGTCACAACCTTCTGAAGTCTAGTAAAGATGCTGTCAAGAGATTCATTGCCATATGCAGAGAAATTTTCATAACTCTGTTTCAGTAATGTCTTTTGTGTTTTCTTGGTAGCATCATTACCACCAAACACTGAGCAGATCTCTTCAAACAATTCCTTTGCTGTTTTAGACTTGCTAAAAGTAATGATCTGGTCTTTCGGTAGAGTCATCAGAAGCAAGCTTCTAGCCTTTAAATCATTCTTCTTCTGAGTTCTTTCATCACTTGTAGTAGGAACAGCATTTACTGTCACTACATCTTTGCCATTAACTTTCTCAATAGTAGTACTTGGCTTAAAAGAATCACCAAACATGATGATCTCCCATAGAGCATAATCTTGTATAAAGAAGTATTGCTCTATCATTATCCTCCACATCTCAAACTCATTGAGTTTGAGCTTTGGAAGCCTTGCTGCAGTGTTGGACTGATTGTTCTCCATCTCCATTGATTTGGATGAAAGCGATTAAGCTGTTTCTTTGGATCTTCTAATTCAAAGTATCAGAACCTGTCTCTGATACCACTTGATGGATCTTAACACACGCCTTGTGTTAGATAGATACTTTGAGTAATACTAACAAGCACGCGGAATTTACTTGATAGTACTTAGAAGATTGAATTGTATGATGTATTAAGTAAGAACAGTTGTAAGTAATAAACACAGATGTTTCAACCAAACTTTAAGCTTCAATATATTGAATACGAGTGATCTGAATATCACTAGGGTTTACACCTTGAAGCTCTTAGTAAAACGTATATGTCAACCTTAAACTAAGACCTCCTTTTATAGGACAAAGAGTCCTTTACAAGATAAGTATAAACTTAACCAAATAGAATATACAAAAGATCTATTTTATACTTATCAATACACGTTTACAAACAATTATCTTGTAAGCAGTGGTAATAATATATACTAGCAGTGGTAATGAGTTTCCACTGCTAGTACATTCTTCAGTAGTGTCTTCCACAGGCTTAACAGTGGTAACTGTTAGCATTATTCCCAACATTTCTCCTAGTATCATCCTAGCAACTCTTGAACATGCAATATCTCTTTTTATACTCATGGCAAACGTTTTAGCACTCATATTGTACTACTAGCATAGGCAATTGTTCATATTAGGGCAAAGAAAACCTTAAATCCTTAGTGATCATAATTCTATAACTAATCAAGGGGCAAACTCTGAAATCATGTAAAGCAACATAGAATTAAGCATAAAATGTCCAAAATTCAGAATATCATAGCAAACCCTTAGTTTTTGATCATCAAAACCCTAAAAAAATTTCAAAAGATTGACACAAGTGTAAACTTACCATCATTGTGTTGAAATTTTTGTTTTGAACTTGAAAATCTCTGTAACTGATCTTGGGATGGTTGGAAAACCATCAGTTTTTCTTTTGTGTGTGTTTTTGGTACTTTTCTTATTTTAGCGCATATGTCAAAAATGATAAGTGTTTAAGTTATAAAAGCTTCCCTCGCTAAAATGTTCGGCGACCTTAGTGAAAAGGTCGGCGGTTATTTCTGCAATTTTTCTTACAGGGTGCTATGATCTTCTAAAAAATGGTAAAAATCAAACTAACAACTATAGCAATCCTATAAACATTCACAATAGATATTCATTCATCTCTTATCAGAGGCATAATCATCAAGCATAAGCTTGAGATACATTTTATTCAAAATATGACAAAATAACATAGAAATGAAAAATAAGAAAGGAGCATTGTTTCAACTCCATTTTTGATGTAGGAACCAGATAGCTTCCTCTTAGTGTGCTTAGTCTCAAACCCTCTTTCATACCCATTGCCATATGGGTCAACAATCTTAATGTTAACATGCCATTTGTATCTCTTTCTCCTTTAGTGACTCCTCCTGAATAATTAGGTATCCAATCCGTATTTTTGATTGACAATGGTAGTGCTCCAAGCAAAGCAGTTACTTTCTTCCATACACAAACATTACGGAATGGGTTGAGATACTCTTGTTCAGCCAATGCTCTCTCCATTGGGTCCTCATAATCATAGCATTTACGACGAATAGGTCCATAGATTGGCCTACCGTTTTCATCCCTTTTTGGTGAGAACTCCTCCTCATCCTCACTGTCACTATCTTCTTCCTTGTTTCTTTTCATTTTTGCAGTTTCAAAATGGTGGTGAACCACCCCATCAAAAGTTGTCAACCTTTTCTTCCTTGTATCAAGTATTGACCCTAAAGTATGGATGAAACTTCTTCCAAGCACTAGTGGCACGTCTTTGTCAATAGGAACTTCAAGGAGTAAAAATTTAGCTAAGATAGTGTATGTGCTAACTCGACATAGAACATCTAGCAATCTCCCCATTGTTTCAGCCTGATACATATCAAGCATCTTAATCTTATCAATCTTTGGTTAACTTTTCCCCATTCGAGCAACTCATATATTTTGTAAGGCATCATATTGATGTTAGAACCTGTATCAGCTAAAGCATAGTAAGTCAAGTCCCCTTCCAAACGAATTGGAAGCACAAAACATCCAGGGTCTTCAAGTTCTCTAATTACCTTCTGCCCTCTTACCACATGTGCTGCAGCCTCTTCTTCATTCTCATCTTCCACTTCTCCATCTATCTTAAGTCTATCCATGAGAATACTGTCCAAAATCTTTTTATGCTTGTCTGCATTTTTCAAAGTTTCAATAAGTGGCCTCCTTAGTAAGTTCATCTCTAGTTATGGGACGGTTTATGGTCAATGAAGGTCCTTCATCTCCATACTTCATTTTATAAATTGGTTGGGGTTTGTTTGTCAATCTCTTACTTTTTCCCATCTTGCATACAAACTCAGGTGTTTCTAAGGTATGTGTATTTTCATGGTTAGGGAGTGGTGGAAAATCATCTTCACTAATTCCAGCAAGTAACTCATCTAGATTCTGTAAATCATTATCTATCATTGTTGCATCAGGCCAAATGGTCAGTAAGTCATTAGCAAAGTCCACAATACTTCTAGCCAATCTTAGGAAAGGTATCCCAAGAATTACATTAGGTTCCCATTTGTTTTCATTTGGATTAACATAGAATTCTACCAGGAACAATTCTTCTTTCAAACTCACTAAGAGTTTCTTAGTAACAACCACACTGCCATCTTCTCTTTTTTCACATTGCACTCCCAACCTTTTGAAAAATTCTTTGTGTAGCAAATTTTTACTATATCTAGGTCTGCAACAGCATCATAGGCATTGTAAAACCCACATTTTCTTGACGTGATTAAATGACTAGAATACCCTACATTTTGAAATTTTGAAGAATTAAGTACGTTCACCAAACAAGCCCTAAATCAAAAACGGTTATCGTGCAACCACAAATGTGAAATTGTAACTTCAAGTAAATGTTAATTGAGCTACTACAACATCATATGAACTCAAGAATATGGAATTTGGATCAAGAAACAAATATTGCACGTTACGTGACCTAACGGGTCCGAAAATCTCCAAAACTTGTACACAACTTATAAAATAAACTTTCTAACATATCCTAAGTTTATTTTTACATTTTTCTTGGTTAAATCTATCCTCATTCTTCCATTATAGTCGTCCTCCCCCATTAAGGTGGTTAAAAACCTTTCGAAATTACACCAAATCAAATCAATTACAATTAAAGTCCATTAAACCACCATTATTCTTTCATAACATAAAATTTAAACCACTTACACCTTCATCCCTCATTTCATACGACCCATACACACCTACACATCAAAAATTTTTCTCTTGGATCATTGGTGATCATTCATACGCGTTCGTGGGAGGATTTGGTGCACGTAGGAATTTTTTTGGTAGCATTTGGAGGCTTGTTTCTTTGTCTTCCCATCCATTCGATCCACAAACACCCTATACAAGGGTTTGGTATCTTCCATTTTGATTCTTGTCTATCTCCTTGTGTTTCTTCCGTTACGATAATCATAATACGTGAAAACCAAAAAGATACGAATGGATCTATACATATATATGTAAATCGGCCCTATATACATTTGTGAAGAAAATGGATTAACTTTGATGATATGATGATGATAACATGTTTATAATGATGATACGATATGAATTAGATAATTAATTTGTTAATTATTGGATTAAAAGGGGTAAAGGAATTAGGGTTTATGCGTTGTTGATTTGGGACAGATTTGTTAGCCGAATATGTATGCATCATCAAATGAGTTTAGTAAATGGGTAGTTCATAATTTTTGTTTGTAAACTCAGTTTAAGGTCCAAATTAAGTGTTCCAATTGGTTTGGATGTGATTGAGGTTGATTTGGTTGTGTTTTTGAATTTTATGTGATGATATGCCAAAACTGTGATTGCAGAAATTATTTTCAGTCGTGGTTTATGATTTTTCATCTCTAAACCAGAAGGAATTAGAAGCTCTCCTTTTACAGGAGTTATATTTGGGTTATGTGTGACCTTCTGGAATTTTTGTGGATTTTTCCAAGGTGTTTAAATGGTTATGTTAAGTGCAAACTTTCTGCATGTTTGTGCAGTAAATTTTCTGGGTAGGTCTGGGAAAACGATTTTTCATATGGAGCTACACTTAAAAATAAAATCTGAGAAAATTCATGTAGACTCTCAAGACATATGTGCTTCTGTGAGAATTTTGGTGATTTTTATTTTGGGGTTCTGATATGTTTGAAAAATTCGTTTAGTGGGCTAAATTCTGTTATAAAACCAGTCATTTTATATGCATGTGTCACATATATGTTTAATGTGTTATTTTGATGGTTTGGTGCCCTAATGCATGTTCCACTTGGAGTGTGTTCTTAAATGTTGGGTTGACTAAATGGAGTACATGCTTGGCCTAATTGGTAATTTTGTGATACTTGGTGGGCTTATGTGATTATTGGATTAACTATGTGGTTTATGTGTTAACTTGATAACTAGAAGGATTAAATTGTAAATATGGTAACTAGAAGGACTAAATATGTAAATATGATAAACGATGCATGTGTCGACTTAAATTAATCTTGAGGGGTTGTTTATGTCATCTTGTATAACTATGTGGCTTATGTGATTATTATTGTGATTAAGGGCTTAAATATGTAAATGAGATAATTAAGGGATTTAAATGGAAACTTGGTAAACTTGAGGGTGCGAAGTGTAATATTGGCTTATTTGACTTTCTTGACTTAAGTTGATGTATTATATGAGTATGTGATCATATGTGACTCCATAACTTGTGAAATTGACGCTTTTAACCCTAAAACATGTTCGGTGATTCTATGAAACCCTAATTTCACAAAACCTTTCCAAAACGGGATTCTTGATACTTATGAACATGAGAACTTGATAATATGATAATACCAACCTAAAAGAATATGTTAACATTCGGAAACTTGCCCAATAGGGAAATCTGCTAATTATGGAAACCTGCTATTTATGGAAACTTGCTATTTATGGAAACCTTCTAAATAAGGAAACTTACTAAAAATAGAAAGTCTTCTAAAATGCTCAAACTACTTAAATTGGGAAGTTACTAAATATGGAAAGTTACCTAAAATAGAAAGTTACTATTTTTGGAAAGCTGCTAAAAATGGAAAGATAACTAAAAGAGGTAACTTACGCGAACCGGACTCTTCTTGATTCGTGTCCCTTCTCTTCTAGGTTCGGTGAAGCAGGAGTGATTCTTTTCTCTCGTTATTTATTAATCTTGCTTGTGCATTTGGACTAAGGTACAGATATTCTGACCTATCTACAGGTTTCTCGTACACTCTTGTCTTTCCTCTTTCTTGGATATCTTGAACCTTGCTATATTCCCTTGATTATTGAACCTTGCTATGACCCTTTTTAAACTGAACCTTGCTTGAAACTTACACTATGATGCTTGAACCTTGAAATAACCTTGTCATGATACCCTTGTGACCTTAACCTTGAACCTTGGTGGGACTTGGATACTTGTGGGATATTATAACGGGAGGTGAAATCTCTTTTCTTAAAGTTATGACATGGAACATTTAAAGGAGAAATTAGTTTATAATGTCACCTAAGACTAATCTTCTAAATGGACTTGTATTATGAACCTTTCTAAACAAATGGTGGGAACCTACTAAATTGACCCTTATTTTAAACTCTCATTACGACCCTTTTGATTTGAACTATGGGACTTTGGGAATTGGAATAATGAACCCTATGGATGGGAACCTTGACTTTGGCCTTACCACCTTGACCCGTTGATGCTACATCCTTGGCTGACCCCTTGATATTGAACTCTTGATATTGATCCTTTGATATTGACCCTTGACATTGCCTTTTGACCTTGACACTTAATATTGAAACTTGACTTGAACCTTTAATCTTGACTTGACACTTGTACTTGGGATTGGACCGGGACTACTTGACCCTTCAGTATTTTACCCAGGAGCTACTTGTTGTGGAGTAGCCACAACCATAGTATTGATGCACCAATGCTATGTACTCTAGTGGGGCCGGAGAGATGTCCCCCACCGTCCCTGATTCTTGTTATCGACTGCTGCTATGATTATTATTATTATTGTTATTGGCCAGCAGGGGCGTATGGATGCATCCTAGATTTGTCTTGTCTTGATACTTGCTTGGGCTACGGCCATCTTGATTATGATTTGGACTACAGTTATTATTACTTGGTGACTGGGCTTGCGTGCAATGCGACCCCTCACTGCTTGGGAGTTGATCACTCCATCTTGGGTTACTTGACTTGATTCTTGTTTGTGCCTGGGGAATAAATACTGAAGCCTTGAAACTTGGTAACCTTGACATTGAAGACTTGGTAATTCTTGATTATATACTTGACAACCCTTGAAATTGGTACTTGATATTAAACCTTGATACTTGACCTTGATACTTGACCTTGATACTCGACCTTGATACTTGACCTTGATACTTGATCTTGATACTTGACCTGGATACGTGACCTGGATGACCCCTTTTATACTCAACCTTGGAAATCTCTTGATATTAAACCTTGATACTTGACTTGGGTGACCCCTTTTACTTGACCTTGATAATCTATTGATAAACCTCGTGATCCCATATACGAATCCATCTTGTATTCTCTTATCTTGTTATTTTACATTTCTTGTTATCTTCATATCTGTTCACTGAGCTTTGTAAGCTCAGCCGCATTTCTTTTCTCATGCGGCAGGTTTAGTAGGAAGCTGGGTTATGGACGAAGGTTTTGTTTTGGGCTTAGAAGACTTCACCCTATTAGACACTTGCTGGACTTAGAGATGCTTAGAAGTAGTCTTGTTTTGGGCTTATGTTTGTTGATGCCCTTTCGTATCTTGTACCTTGTCTTGTTTCCTTGTAATCCTTGTAAGTTTTGTAGTTATATTGTATCTCCGTTTCACTTGTGTTCTGACTTGACCCCATAATGTTAAACTTTAGCCCTTTTCGGGTTGGGGTGTTACAATTATGGTATCAGAGACAGGTTATTTCAAGGTTCAAGAATCATAGTGTAAGTTCCAAGCAAGGTTCAGTTTTTAAAAGGATCATAGCAAGGTTCAATAATCAAGAGGAATATAACAAGGTTCAATAATCAAAAGAATATGACAAGGTTCAATAATCAAGAGAATATAACAAGGTTCAAGATATCAAGGGAAGAGGAAAGACAAGAATGTATGAGAAACCTTTAGATAGGTCAGAATATCTGTACCTTAGTCCAAATACAAAAGCAAGATTAACAAACAACGAGAGAAAAGGGATCACTCCTGCTTCACCGAACCTTGAATAGAATGGACACGAATCAAGAAGAGTCCGGTTTGCGTAAGTTACCTATTTTAGTTATCTTTCCATTTTTAGCAGCTTTCCAAAAATAGCAACTTTCTATTTTAGGTAACTTTCCATAATTAGTAACTTCCCACTTTAAGTAGTTTAAGCATTTTAGAAGACTTTCTATTTTTAGTAAGTTTCCTCATTTAGAAGGTTTCCATAAATAGCAAGTTTCCATAAATGGCAGGTTTCCATAATTAGCAAATTTCCAAAATTAGCAAGTTTCTGAATGTTAACATATTCTTATAGGTTAGTCTTATCATATTTTCAAGTTCTCATGCTCATAAATATCAAGGATTCCGTTTTATAGGGATTTTGTGAAATTAGGGT
>LBNU01029033.1:9010-30539 GCA_014162995.1 Artemisia annua
CCCATTTTCGACCGGAATCGGTTCAACCGTTGAACCACCCGGTCAATCGGGTTTCAAAAGCATTATTCCATTACTTAAAAGTACAATGATTTATTTCATATTTTACCAACCAATAAAACACAAACCGGGTTGACCTGTGAACGCTTCAAAGCCGGGGGTGACCCGGTTAAGTTTGACCCATCCGACCTATCCTTTAGCAATTTGACCCGGTTTAAATCGACCCATTTTTCGACCGGAACGGGTTTCAACAGGTTGATAAACCACCCGGGGTCGAACCGGGTTTCAAAACATTATCCATACTTAAAAGTACAATGATTTATTTACATTGTACAACCAAATAAAAAACATATCTATTCAAATTAAATACGGAACCAATTGAAAACACAAACAGGGTTGACCCGGGCGCTTCAAACCCGTGGGTTGATCCCAGTTAATTTTGACCAGTTTTCGACTGAGTTGACCCGGTTTAAAGCAAACTCATTTTCCTACCAGAACGGTTCAAACCGGTTGAACAACCCGGTGCGAAACCGGGTTAAAAAAAACATTATGTAATTCCCAAATCTTCAAACTTATATATTTTTCTGTTTTATTAACTTATAAACTTTTTTATCAATAAACCTTATCTATCGCTATTAAAATCCCTGTTGCTATGCACGGTACTGTCTAGTATATATTATATATATATATATATATATATATATATATAATATATAATAATATATATATATATACACAGAAGTATACTACAATAATATACACTTTTTTTTTCACTTCTATCTCATTCTTATCTCACTATAAATAACCCACAACAATCGTCAAACCCATCCACTATCCCACTCGCACCCAAACCCAGCCACTTCAGTCACTTCCGTCCTCTTCAACTTTTTTTAGCTTCATAAATTACTATTTACTAACTTAATCAGCACTCAAATAGCTTTAATGACAAAAAGTCATTCAACAATTTTTGCAATCTTAACAAATCACAAAAGAAGATTTCTACAATTTACTCTATATCTTATTATATAGACAAAATAGCTTTAATGACAACAAGCCATTCAACATCACTAGTCAAATACACTTTTTCTTTTTCTTTCTCACTTAAACCACATATATAGATTTTCTCACTTTTGTCTTCATTCTTATCTCCCTATGATAATCCCACCAACAATCATCAAACCCATCCACCATCCCACCATCACCCAACCACCACCTTCAGTCACTCCCCTCTTTCTACTTTTTTCTTTGCAGATCTGGAAAACTTCGTAAATAATTAATTCACACTCAAATAACACAAATCGTTCATCCAATTCCTCTTATTTAATAGAAAAAAATAAAAAGACCCAAATTTAATAAAAATTAGAAACCCAAACCTAAACATTTCATTTGAATTGGAGAAATTAACTTCACATTTTGTTTTGTAATGAAACAAATCTCATGGTCTCTGCTATTTGAATTACAGGCTACCCAAGCAACTAAATGCATGACACTGTATGCAGATGGATTGGATATTGAAATTTTAATGAAGGGTCTCGCAAACATGAAGGAACTTAGATTTCTTGACGTGTATGGCGGCTCATGGATAAGTAGATTTCTTGATGAAGATAGTCTACACCTTCCAAATGCCTTACGATTTCTGAGATGGGATGCTTATCCTTTTTCAAGTTTACCCAAAACATTTCAACCAAATAATCTTGTTGGACTTGTAATGAATTTCAGCAAGATGGTTAAACTTTGGAAAGATGGAGAAGAAAAGGTTCGTAGAATAATTAATTGCTAGTTTTATCTTTCCCTCTTTTGTTACTCATTACACCAATTACTAACTTTTATCTTTCCATTTTTAATTTGTTGCTTATTTATGACAGCCTTTTTTAAAGCTCAGGTTCCTAAGGTCCATCTTGTGTTATAAGTTGAGGACCCTTGACCTTAGTGTGGCTCCGAATCTTGAGACACTAATTCTTGATTATTGTGATAATTTGGTAGAAGTTCATTTCCAGGTTACTCCATATCTAAAGGAGTTACGTATCAGGAGTTGTCATAAATTAGAAAAATTACGCATGCCTGCTGAAACTCCAAAACTCAGATCTCTCGACCTTTATAATTTAAAGAAGTTGAGGACGCTTCACCTCGNTGATAATTTGGTAGAAGTTCATTTCCAGGTTACTCCATATCTAAAGGAGTTACGTATCAGGAGTTGTCATAAATTAGAAAAATTACGCATGCCTGCTGAAACTCCAAAACTCAGATCTCTCGACCTTTATAATTTAAAGAAGTTGAGGACGCTTCACCTCGGGGTTACTCCAAATCTTGAGACGCTAAGAGTCAGGGATTGTCCTGATTTGGTCGACCTTCAGATTATTCCTGCTGAATGTCCAAAGCTCGTTAATCTCAACCTCCGTGATTGTTTTCGACTTGCGGAATTGCCTGAGGAAATTGGACGGTTAGAATGTTTAAAAGAGTTGGATATCGCTGGAACATTTATACTTCGGCTTCCAGAGAGTATTTTTAGGATGAAAGGTCTTCGTATTGTTGGGTCTAGATGGCTTCTTGAGTCATGTGGTTTTACATCCGAGATAAAAACCTCTGATGATGAAACATTCTGCTACATATAAAGCCGTGTATAGCACAGGCACAAAAAGCAGAAGTCCTGTGTACCGTGGTCGAGTGATAATTTTGAACAGCTCCAAAGGCCCAAAGAAGTCACTGCATTAAGAACTTTTTTAACAGGTACTTTCTCCCTTCTCGACAAATTCTCTTATGTTTGATGAAGATTGCAATTATTTCCGTGTCGGGTGTAAATGATATTCCTTACCTTATTTTTAAAAGGTTATCAGTATGTGGTTCAGTAAGTAAGAGAATTTCTACAGGTGGTGCACCTGTTGTTCTTGTTACTTTTGCTATGAAGAATAGAAAGATTCATTCTATTTCATGGGTCTGATCATCTGAGTGTGCTGATCAAGATGGAGGTAATTTTTTCTTTAAGTCAAAGAAACATTTTTTTTCTTTTCTTTTGAACTGCAATCTAATTTTAAATTGATATACTGAACTTGAAGTTTAATCTCCACCCTAGATGGTTTGGTTTCAGCTAGGCGTTTAAAATCAATGTACAAGGAGATACGCCAAGGAACCAAGTCTGTAATACTAGTTATATACTCTTGAATCAGGTATAGTTATTAACTTTGACTTCTTCATTAAGTCAATGTATGTTCATAGTTAAAACAATGAAACTTGACAAGATCATGTTATAATAAATTCAAGAAAAGTATACATTTGCAAAAATAAAGTCTATAATGGGTTGAAATCAGTGAAAGATTGACTCAAAAGTCAAACTATTGACTTTTGAACGGATTTCATTCTCTATGGAAGCACATATGATATATTATATATAGTGTTTACTGGTACTATAAAAGCTAGTAAACGTGTTTCAGGAATACGAAGCTACTTCACTGTGAGTGATATGCGAAAATCCATTTTCCGACAGAATCTGAAGTCAGGAACAAGGGATGCAGTTATCAAATAAAACAACATTACTTATTTTTCCATGTGGCACGGTGGGTTATAAGAGCGGCAAGAAAATTTTAGTACAATATTACTTATTTGTTTTTGTACTGTTGCCTTATGTTTCTTACTGTTGGGCTACAAAATATAGAATGTAGTATTTTGATAACAGTTTAGTGAGAATAGTATCACCACCATGGACTCAAAGTTGACTTTTAAAGGTCAAAGGTTGTGTAAATATAAACATTGAAAGTTTGAAACATGCTACTGATACATGAAATTTAGTATCATGCAGAACTGAAAACGGTTTGTTACCGACATGGCGTACAATGATGTAAAATTTTAATCGACAGTCTTAGATTAATTAATATTAGCACCCCCTCATATTGTTCTTATTTGTCGGATTGCTTAAAGAAATTGAAAGTTGATTTTATGTGTTTATGGTGTCGGATATTAACTGGGTCCAAAACGGGTCAAGAAGATGATCTAAAACAGTAAGTTTTATATATTTTGAATTTTGCTGCTTAATGCTTAATATATAGTACTGGAAGTAGAAATTAATACACTGAAATTAATATACTAGTAGTATTTGTTGTTAGAAGGAATGCAATCATCCATTACCCTATAGTGGGTAATCCACCATTCCTCAACAATTTGGGGGTAACGAAAATTTACCCCATTGCATTCCTTTGCATTATTATTATCATTACCTTTCCCATTGCCTCATCATTTCAACCAAGCGCCCTTAGTTTCTTAACAGGTAACACAATTGTTTTGCAAAGATATAAAAAACACATGGCTTGACCTTCCAATTCCATAGTTGAATATAGTTTACTTCATTTATGAAAATGGCAGCCACTCAGTAACTTGTTCACATGTTTGATTCTGAATCATGATGTATAGTTGGATATCTTTCATATGCAGTTTTTAGCAATTTTAAAGAAATATCTAATTGATAAATTCAGAAAAATTATCGATAGTTGAGTTGAGCTTTAAACTAATTTGTGGTATTATTGCTTGTAGTTCTTATAGATGTAACTGTTGAAATATTAATACCACTTTACAAACTTATGAACCTTCAGGGTTATAAATGTAAAATATTATAACTAATATTCTAACTTTTCATGTTTTGAGATGTTTCTGTATTGTTTATAAGTACAGGGTGCTAAGTGGAATATTGAAGGCTATATAAGCTCCTTATCCAGCTTAGGGTTTCATAGTTTTTTATTCTCTCTCAAGTCAGCCGTTTTACAAGTTCTCTCATCTGTCTCTTTAGTGTTGGTTTTCTTGTAGTTTCTGGGTTGTTATAGTTTAGAGATCATCTTGATCTTGGTTTGAGTATAGTTTGGTTTATTGTTAAGATCTTGGTTTGGTTTAGAGTGTGAGTTTATGTAAGCAGAACCTTATAGAGGGACTGCTAGTTTTTTCTCTTTGTATTGTAGGCTTGCATCCGTGTTGGGGACAAGTCATCTGTGTATATTGTTATAATAAAAGTATGATCACCATGGGGTGGTTGGTTGGGTGATTAATCGGTGTTTTAGTTGTTTTGATATCATTTTAACATGGTATCAGAGCTCTAGGTTCTGATTGGTTAACTTCTTGGTTAGGGTTTGATTGATTCAACGATTTGTGTTGGATTTAGTTGTTTCTTGGGTTAATCGGTTGGTTTAGGTCTCAATTTAAGAATTAGGGTTTTTTCTTGAAACCCTAATTTTTGGGGGTTTTTGGTTATTGGTTGATTAAGAGTGTTTGGAAGTGGTTATTGAAGAATTGTCGGGTTTTTTGTGGGTTCTTGATCTTTTTTGACGAAACCCTAATTTGATATTGGGGGTTTTGTTGATCTGGTGATTCTGTGGTTACTGGGCTTGGTTCTTGGTTTCAATAACCCTAGACTAAGTGAATCTAGGGTTGTTGGGTTGTCTTCCGCTTCCTTCTTGGCCGATTATAGCACTGTAAGTATTTTTTCTCCTTTAAGAGTCCATTATTTTAGTAAGAGTGGGTGCAAACGGGCAGATTAACACCTTGACCTGCCAACTTGATTGGTACGGAAACCTGCTCTGGTCTGTCCCAATTCACTCTGCTGGATACTTGGATCCTCTTGGGTGTGAGTTTAGTGTTTAGGTCGTTGGAGGATAGGAATTGTTGGGATTGTCGGAAGTTGAGTTTTGTTGGTGTTGTTTGTTCTGTTAGTTGGTTATTGTTTGGTTTCTGTTCTGTTTTTAGTTGGTTATTGTTTGTTTTGTTTGTTAGGTTGTTTTACTTGTTCTTGTTTGTGCTTGTTGGTTGGTTTCTGTTTCTTGTGTGTTTTGGTGTTTTTTTCATCATGGCTATTATGATTAGTAGTTTAGATCAGAGTAATCCTCTTCACTTGCATCCTAATGATTCTAATTGTGCTTCTATTGTGATAATTAAGTTGTCTGGTGTAGAAAACTATAGGGTTTGGTCTAGTGCTATGAAGTTGGCTATGCAAATTAAAAATAAAATGGGCTTTCTTGATGGTTCTTACCTTAGGTCTGATTATGCTGCTAGTCCTCTTTTAGAGGCACAATGGGATAGATGTAATGCTGTGGTCTTAAATTGGGTTTTAACTTCTTTGACTCAGGATGTTTATCTTGGACATGTTTTCTCTGATAATGCTTCTGCTGTGTGGAAAGACTTAAAAGAGGCACAGTGGGATAGATGTAATGTTGTGGTCTTAAATTGGGTTTTAACTTCTTTGACTCAGGATGTTTATCTTGGACATGTTTTCTCTGATAATGCTTCTGTTGTGTGGAAAGACTTAAAAGATACTTATGATAGAATTGGTGGATCTGTTGTGTTTAATTTGCTTCAAAAGATTAACTGTTTTAAACAAGGTGGTTTACCTGTGTCTGAGTATTATTATCATAAGTTGAACTCTCTTTGGAGAGAATTTGATATTTTGACTAAACTTCCTGATTGTAATTGTGAGGCTAGGCAAGAGTTAATTGCTCATGGTAAATTGTTGAAACTAATGCAGTTTCTTATGGGTCTTGATGATGTCTATCAACCCATAAGAAGCACCATCTTGACTAGGGAAGTTCTTCCTGAAGTTAAAGATGCTTTTGTGGTTATATCTAGGGAAGAATCTCATAGAGGGATTCCTACCACTTATGTGAAAACTGAGAAGGCTCAGGTGTCTGCTTTTGTTTCTAGAACTAATGATAATAAGAATACTAATTGGAAAAGGAATTCTGGTACTTGGAATAATAACAATAACTCTGGAAACAGTAATAGAGGAAATTATGATAGTCTTTTGTGTACTAATTGTGGTTTATAAGGACATACTGTTGATAGATGTTTTGAGATCATTGGTTATCCTCCGGGATTCAAAAAGAATCCAAATCTTAAACCTTTTTCATATAAAACCAATGATCCAAAAAGTGCTAATGTGGTTCATAATGGTATAAAAACTAGTACTGGTACTCTGTCCTTCACCAATGAACAGGTCTTGAAGTTAATGAATCTTTTGAATGAGAAACCTAGCACTGCTCATGCCAATATGGCAGGTAGTTCTTGTTCTTTATTTAACTCTAATGTTTTCTTTAATCAAATTTTTTGCCAATTTTTCTGTGCTAATGTTAAGTTGAATGGTGTGAATTATCATTTGGGATGGATTATAGACTCTGGGGCTAATCAACATTTAACTAATAATTCTAAGAATATGTTTAATCTTGTTGATATCTCCGAGTTAAAGCTTACTGTTGGTCATCCAAATGGTACTTTAGCTAATATTACACATGTTGGCAATCTGAGACTTAATAATGATGTGGTTTTGTTTGATGTTCTTGTGGTACCTGAATATTGTGTTAGTTTGTTGTCTGTTAACAAGTTAATTAAAGATAGTAAACTCAGTGTTGGTTTTGATGAAACTACTTGCTATATTCAGGATTTGAACAAACAGAAAGTGCTGGGGACTGGTAGTGAATTTGGTGGTCTTTACTTGTTTAATGAAAATTCTAGCATATCTGCTTGTGTGTCCAAAAGTGAGTTTTTTGTTTGCTTTGTTTCTAAAGAAGTTTGGCACAATAGGCTTGGACACCCTGCTAATCAGGTTTTAAAATTGCTTAAAAATTCTCTTAAACTTACCAATGTTGATCATAATGGTCCTTGTGATGTTTGTCACAAGGCCAAACAAACCAGAGACTCTTTTTCATTAAGTGAACATAAATCTAAAGTTTTTGGTGAACTAATACATCTTGATGTTTGGGGGCTTTATAAGGTGATTAGCAGGGAAGGTTATAGATATTTTTTAATTGTGGTTGATAATTATAGTAGATCTGTTTGGGTATATTTGCTTAAGAGGAAAGATGAAGTTTTTGACATGTTTGTCAGGTTTTATAATATGGTTTTAACTCAGTTTGATAAAAAGATTAAAGTCATAAGGTCTGATAATGGTACTGAATTTATAAATAACAAAATGAGTGATTTTGTTAATACTATGGGAATTATTCATCAAACTTCTGTGGCATATACCCCTCAGCAAAATGGTATTGCTGAGAGGAAACATAGACATCTGCTTAATGTTGCTAGAAGTCTTATGTTTCAGGGAGGGATTCCTTTAGTGTTTTGGTCTGAGTGTATCTTAACTGCTACATATTTGATTAACAGGTTACCTTCCTCTGTTCTGAATGGAAAGTCTCCTTTTTGTATGATATATGGTAGGGAACCTAGTCTTGTTCATCTTAGGAGTTTTGGTTGCTTGTGTTTTGCCACAATTTTAAAAGATGTTGACAAATTCTCTGAGAAATCTGAGAAATGTGTTTTACTTGGTTATGCAAGTGGTAAAAAAGCTTATAAATTGTTAAGTCTTGAGAATAGGTCTATTTTGTACTCTAGAGATGTCAAATTTTATGAAACTATGTTTCCTTTTAAGATGAGTCAAAATAGTTCTATTTCTGAGGATAATTCTGATGTAACAAGTTTAAATTTCTTTGACTCTTTTGAGTCTGAAATAGCAACCAAAACTTCAACTCCCAATGATGAAGATTCAAATAGTTTTATGCCCCATCCTGAAAATACAACATCTGTTTTTGGTAGAGAGGGTAGCGTGCATCAATCAGGGTATGATGGTAATTCAGATAAATCTGGCAGTGAAGAACAGATACCACAACCAGATTTTGGAGTTACCCATCTTGAACATGATGAACAACACACTGCAACTCCCTTAGATGATCAAAATCATTCTGAGGGAAACAGTTTTCAAAATCAAAATGAGGTTCTAGTTTTTCAAAATTTTCCCGTTCATTCTGAGGAAGGTAGTAGTAGGAGGTCTAGTAGAGTTTCTAAGTTACCTACTAAATTGAATGAATTTGTGCTTGATAATAAAGTGAAATATGGTTTACATAGATATGCTAATCATGTTGTGCTTACTATTGAGAATTATTGTTTTGTTTCTAATCTGAATAAGTCATCTGAACCTAAATCTTTTGAAGAAGCTTCTAAAAACATTAATTGGCTTAATGCTATGACTGATGAAATGAGAGCTTTATATGAAAATGGTACTTGGGAAGTTGTTGAGCTTCCTGATGGCAGGAAAGCTATAGGTTGCAAATAGGTTTTTAAAATTAAATATAATCTTCAGGAGAGGTTGAAAGATATAAGGCTAGGTTAGTAGCCAAAGGTTATGGTCAGAAAGAGGGTGTTGATTATGAGGAAACTTTAAGTCCTGTTGTAAAAATGGGTACTGTCAGATGTCTGATTAGTTTAGCAGTACAAATGGATTGGAAAATCTTTCAAATGGATATTAATAACGCCTTTCTTTATGGTGATTTAAATGAAGAGGATTATATGTTACCTCCTCCAGGTTTCTTTAATGAAGGAGATAACAAAGTTTGTTTGTTGAAAAAATCTTTGTATGGCTTGAAACAAGCTCCTAGACAGTGGAATCATAAGCTGACTGAAGCTTTGTTTGAAGCAGGTTTTGAACAGTCTAAAAATGATCATTCATTATTCATTAAAACAAAAGATAATACAGTTTTGTTTTTGCTAGTATATGTTGATGACTTAGTCATCACAGGTAATAGTGAATCTGAAATTGAAAGTTTTAAAGTTTTCTTGAAAAACAAGTTTAAGATCAAAGATTTGGGTGAACTAAAGTATTTTTTGGGTATTGAGGTATTGAAAAGTAAAAATGGTTTATGCTTAAATCAAAGGAAATACTGTCTTGAGCTTTTACATGATTATGGTTTGTTAGCATGTAAACCAGTTATGACTCCTTTACCTGAAAATATTGTTTTAGCTCACAAAGAAAGTGATGATGATAAATACTTGAAGAATATTACCAATTATTAGAAACTTGTAGGGAAGTTGATTTACTTAACTATGACTAGGCCTGATATTGCTTATGCTGTTCATTGCTTAAGTCAACATATGCATGCTCCCCTACAATCTCATCTTAATATTGGTTTAAGAGTGCTTAAGTACTTGAAGTTAGCACCTGGTAGTGGCATTAACTTTGGCAAGAGTCAAAGTGGTTTTAAAGTTGTTGCTTACTGTGATTCAGACTGGGCTAAGTGTCCTGTTACTAGGAGGTCTGTTTCTGGATATTGTGTTTTTGTTAATGGTAATTTGGTTTCATGGAAAAGCAAGAAGCAAGCTACATTGTCCAAATCTTCTGCTGAAGCAGAATATAGGGCAATGGCCTCTGCAACTTGTGAAGTTATGTGGATTATTAAGGTTCTAGAAGACCTTGGTATTTCCAAAGATTTGTTGCCAGTTGAGTTATGTTGTGATAATAAAGCTGCTATCCAGATTGCAGCTAACCCAGTTATGCATGAGAAAACCAAACATTTTGATATTGATGTACATCTTGTAAGAGAAAAGGTTTCTAGTGGCTTAATCAAAACTGTCAAAGTTGATTCTATAGATCAAACTGTTGATGTTTTGACTAAGGCTCTTGGATCTGTGCAACACAATGTGATGGTTAGAAAGTTGGGCATTGTTAACCTGTTTGCAGGTTCATCAGTTTGAGAGGGGGTAATTGAAATATTAATACCACTTTACAAACTTATGAACCTTCAGGGTTATAAATGTAAAATATTATAACTAATATTCTAACTTTTCATGTTTTGAGATGTTTCTGTATTGTTTATAAGTACAGGGTGCTAAGTGGAATATTGAAGGCTATATAAGCTCCTTATCCAGCTTAGGGTTTCATAGTTTTTTATTCTCTCTCAAGTCAGCCGTTTTACAAGTTCTCTCATCTGTCTCTTTAGTGTTGGTTTTCTTGTAGTTTCTGGGTTGTTATAGTTTAGAGATCATCTTGATCTTGGTTTGAGTATAGTTTGGTTTATTGTTAAGATCTTGGTTTGGTTTAGAGTGTGAGTTTATGTAAGCAGAACCTTATAGAGGGACTGCTAGTTTTTTCTCTTTGTATTGTAGGCTTGCATCCGTGTTGGGGACAAGTCATCTGTGTATATTGTTATAATAAAAGTATGATCACCATGGGGTGGTTGGTTGGGTGATTAATCGGTGTTTTAGTTGTTTTGATATCATTTTAACATGGTATCAGAGCTCTAGGTTCTGATTGGTTAACTTCTTGGTTAGGGTTTGATTGATTCAACGATTTGTGTTGGATTTAGTTGTTTCTTGGGTTAATCGGTTGGTTTAGGTCTCAATTTAAGAATTAGGGTTTTTTCTTGAAACCCTAATTTTTGGGGGTTTTTGGTTATTGGTTGATTAAGAGTGTTTGGAAGTGGTTATTGAAGAATTGTCGGGTTTTTTGTGGGTTCTTGATCTTTTTTGACGAAACCCTAATTTGATATTGGGGGTTTTGTTGATCTGGTGATTCTGTGGTTACTGGGCTTGGTTCTTGGTTTCAATAACCCTAGACTAAGTGAATCTAGGGTTGTTGGGTTGTCTTCCGCTTCCTTCTTGGCCGATTATAGCACTGTAAGTATTTTTTCTCCTTTAAGAGTCCATTATTTTAGTAAGAGTGGGTGCAAACGGGCAGATTAACACCTTGACCTGCCAACTTGATTGGTACGGAAACCTGCTCTGGTCTGTCCCAATTCACTCTGCTGGATACTTGGATCCTCTTGGGTGTGAGTTTAGTGTTTAGGTCGTTGGAGGATAGGAATTGTTGGGATTGTCGGAAGTTGAGTTTTGTTGGTGTTGTTTGTTCTGTTAGTTGGTTATTGTTTGGTTTCTGTTCTGTTTTTAGTTGGTTATTGTTTGTTTTGTTTGTTAGGTTGTTTTACTTGTTCTTGTTTGTGCTTGTTGGTTGGTTTCTGTTTCTTGTGTGTTTTGGTGTTTTTTTCATCATGGCTATTATGATTAGTAGTTTAGATCAGAGTAATCCTCTTCACTTGCATCCTAATGATTCTAATTGTGCTTCTATTGTGATAATTAAGTTGTCTGGTGTAGAAAACTATAGGGTTTGGTCTAGTGCTATGAAGTTGGCTATGCAAATTAAAAATAAAATGGGCTTTCTTGATGGTTCTTACCTTAGGTCTGATTATGCTGCTAGTCCTCTTTTAGAGGCACAATGGGATAGATGTAATGCTGTGGTCTTAAATTGGGTTTTAACTTCTTTGACTCAGGATGTTTATCTTGGACATGTTTTCTCTGATAATGCTTCTGCTGTGTGGAAAGACTTAAAAGAGGCACAGTGGGATAGATGTAATGTTGTGGTCTTAAATTGGGTTTTAACTTCTTTGACTCAGGATGTTTATCTTNAAAAAGTATACGTTTAAGCTTTTGTACATCGCTTTGTCGTTTATTCCTCCATTTATTTCAGCGTTTTTTAAGAAAAAGTTTCAAGTTCCGCCATTTGAGTATATATTATTAGAAGACGTATCTATTGTTTCTTGTTTGAGTTCTAACCGAGTGACCACACCATTAGAAGCCGAAGTTATATGTTTGCTTTTGGCAATACTGTTTTAGTTGGAGAGAGTGTTTAGTGATATTGAGGTAAAACATGATGTTAATCAACAGAAGATTCTTTGATCGATGTTCTAAGAATTTGAATTGTCAAGATATTTCTTAATCATTAAGGACATGGAAATTTAGCGGAAATAAAATTTATATTAGTGTAAAAGAACAAATAATACATGTAGAAATCGAAGTTATCTCAACTTTTTATCATTTTGAAAACGTAAGATTTGATTTTCTTAGTGTAAGTTTTTTACTGTTAACCTTGGTAATTATGTTTATCAACAATGTCCTATCTTGGTAATTGTACTTTTCGTAAGCATGCAGATGTGTTATTTATACCTTTTTTGTAGTGGATATATTTGGTTATTTATTAGAAGTCATCTTTTATAGCGGCTATAAGTTGGCTTAACGATTTACATTAGAAGAATGTGTATATTTTTTTTTTACCGTAACACATAACTAACTCGTATCCATTTCAGACCCAATACTTTTTTTAGTTCATAGGAAACAAACCAAATTGAGGTGGATCAAGATTTAATGTCGATTACAAGTATGCGTTATAAAAATCAAACAAAGTGGATTTTAGCCGGTCATTGAACTCAAAATACATAATGTTACAGATTAGCCAGACATAACATTCAAAGTGCCTTAATTGGAAATGAGCATGGTTTGAGCTCAACTTCTATATAAGAAAATGGCTTACAGAAAGAGGTTCAAGAAAACATCTGTAAACACAAAGTCACAAACCACAAGTATACATTCCATAGACTACTCGAAACCAAATTTATTGACAAAAATGAGGAACATGGCAAGCAAAGCGAATGCACATAACTAAGGAAAATGTTTAATGTTACCCAAAGAGTGTGTTGCCTTACCAACCACAATGAAGACATATGACATAAGCTCAACGCGCCGTGACCGGAACGTGTTTTCGAACACTGTGATGTTGGGATTGAATGGTAAATGGTGTGTTTACAGTAAATTGGTTGTGATGCCTATGTAACAATACTCAATTTATGAGGTCATTATGTGATTATTTACGTCACTTAATCTTTAATTTTAAGTAAACTTACTTTTACGAGAAACCGGATTAGTTCAATCGCGTACGTAGATAAACGTACATTTACAAATCGACACTAGACTATGCTCAATCTACACATTTATGCATTTTGGGTTCCTTACAATCATATTTTAAAAGTTATATTTCACTTTTTCATTTTTACGTAAACCTCGCACCTTTTACGTTTTATGCTTATTTAACCTAAGTATTTAGGTTTTAACAACGTTTAAGCACTCCGTCAAACTCACCACTTTTCTAAACTACTAAAATAGGTTATGATGACAAGTTTTAACATTTTATATGTTTTCTATTTTTCGTTACCCGATTTTAAGTTTCGCGTCTTAAAAACTTTACATTTGCTGTTATCGGGATCAAACTACACTCCGTAACTCAAAATTATACGACACTAGTTACCAAAACCCACTCACCTAGATAGGTGGCTGGTTTTGGTGATGTTCTTCTTACAGAATTCATCTAAGCTTGCCACCTAAAATCCCACTACACTTAAACCATTTACAAAACCACCTATTTCTCATTTACTTCTATTTTTACATGCAAAACCCATTTCTTCTCTCAACCATCACCCTAAAACTGATCCAAAATAATTTTTGTTAACACTTTTTTAGTTTGATTTTGATGAAAAGATGGTGCAAGAATCAAAGGTTAAGGTGTTATAAATTAGTTCCAAGTTTAAGTTCTTGATCTTTAGTTTCTATTTGGAAGATTTGCAAAGTGTTCTTGGTGATTTTTACCAAAGTTCACAAGGAGTTATTTCAAGATTCATAGGGTGTTCTTGCAAGGTTATGAGGGTTAAAAGAGTTATAAAAGGTTGGGTAAAAGTTTAGAAGAAAGGGTGCAAGATTTGTGGTGATTTAGGTTCAGAGTCCTTGTTCTTGTTAAATCTTTTCTTGTTCATCAACGATTGTAAGGAATTAGACACTCACATTTTCATTTCACTTATGTAAATTACATGTTTTTTTTTATGTTTGGTATGTTCTATATGCTTAATCATGGTTAGTACTTAGACTAAATCACTAGAAAACATAAAAAGGACTTGACATGCAAAAGTAGTTTCTGACCAGGGGAAAAAATGGAATTACCAGGAAAAATCAACGGACTGTTGGACTTAGGTAAAAACATAGACATAAATCTATGTCTTGCATTCGTATTGACAGGTGGCTAATTCCACGAAGACACCCGATAATTAAAATACAAATGTTTTTTTTTGAAAGATGTCAAAATTTGAATAACAAATCTAAAACATATAAAAATCATTCTTTTTCATAGAACCCTCTTACACAATGAATAAAAGTTGTAGGCAACACTTTAACTTAAACGTGGCCGTGAAAATGGGTTAAAACGGAGTCGTAAAACTTAACTTATCGCAAATTTATCGGGACTATTGGTTGATGTCCAAAACTCGGCTTGTATAAATAGGGTTAAATTGGTAATTTCACTTAAATTATATAATTTTTGACTCAGTGAACATACCTACTAATCTGTGTAGTTCACTCAAAAACCTTTTCGGAACTAAATTATCATTTCACTTAAATTAGAAATAACGTATATATTAAGTCGAGATAACTGAACTAAATTATCATTTAAAGCTAAATAAATTATCATTTTTGCACAAGGGAATAAGGGGTGCTAGCTTGATTACAAACTTGCATAAAAACTTAACCAATGAAATAACAACATAAACGATAAATGTAACCATTTTTCTAACAACCATTTCATTTTATGTAGCCTAATTTGAGATATTGTGCAGCTTAATCGGGAGGTTTTGAGATTCTCACAAGTTCAAACTTTACATAAACTTAGGGTCGGTCTTGTCGTAGCGGAGAAAATAAATGACGTTAGGTTCTCAAAGACGCGTCATAATGACGCCAAGACGCCGCTAAGACGTGATGTGTGAATCCATTTTATAAAATAGACTAATGCGTCATCTCTATCGTGGCGTGAGATGAGGTGTGAAAAGGCGCGAGGCATGACGCTTTTTTTGAATTCAACCTTGACGAAAAAGGTCGTTTTGAAATAACTTAAGTTTACACGCAATGATAGTTTTTAAATTTAATTATTATGTATAACACTTTTTGTAACTTTGATGTATACCAAATATGATATAGTATATAAATTTATAAATATTTTCATATCTTGTGCCGTTTTAACTCACGACTCAAAAAATGCTATAACTTCGCCATAGCTTCTAAGACGTGAGACTTAACCATGGCGTCATGCCACGCCTTACGCTATTTATAATCTTGCTTTTTTACACCAAAATATGTTATAGGTTTGATATGGTTCGTGCATGAAATAACTAAACATTGTTCAAGATAAATAAAATGAGTAAGGTTAAAAATAAAAGACAAATATTCGTAAGTAGCGTAAAAAGATTTTCAAAAAATTAAAAAGTGCTTAAAAAAATTCATAAGATAAAGGATGTTGGTGGATAAAAATGTTATGAATGCAGTTTTTCTAAAAATGTGTACTTTTGAAGCAAACAAAATTCTGAAAAATACATTTGTGCATTAAAATTTGTAGATCAATATTTTGTGCATAAAAAATTTGTTTTTCACATCTAATTTTTTTAGTATCTGCATCAAAATTTCATTCTCTATAACATATAAAAATTATAAAAAAAAATTGCATAAAAAAAAATTATGCATTAAAATTCCGTTTTGTCTGTAATAAAAAAATGTATAAAACACCAAATTAGAAAAACTTTATTCAAACTTTTTTTATACACCAACATTCCTTTATCATCGGATAAAATTTGAATATTTTTTGAAAAACTGTTACTTTTCTCATATTCCCTAAATAAAATATCACATCACATCTCTCGAATTAAAATTTGCTTACACGAATCATTTTAAATAAAAAAAGTTCATTTTCAGCAAAATAGATAACTTTTATCTTGGCCAAGCAAACTGGGCCGATACATTTCCAAAAGCCCATTAGAACAGCTAGCTAGGTTTTTATACATACATACATAAGCAATCTATTATAACCCTAATCTCATACACCAGAGCCGCAACAGCTTTGATCAACGTCAATCAATCATGGGTACGTTTTCTTTTCTTTTAACTTACTGTTATTATACTAATATTTATGACTGTTGAAAAAAATACTGAAAATGGGTGTGATGATGATGTTGCAGGTATCTCACGTGATTCGATACACAAGAGACGTGCCACTCATGAGAGGCTATTAATGTTATATCATTTATCAAAATCAGCGCACCAATGATGAAAACAAGCTCACTGATCTCAAGTTCAACTCTTTGATGATTCCGATTTCCTCTAGATTCATTTTACTTGTTACATACGTACCTTTTTTTTTTTTTTTTTTTTTTTTTTGTTCCTTGGTCTCCTATTTTGGTATGTCTCGTTATAAGTAAAATAAACTTATGCTATCACTATTGATACGGTTGGTCCTTTCATCAATGTGACTGTCAGAATGTGGTATTATAATCCATTACTGTAGATTTGTATTTTGTTCATTTACGTACCCCTTATAATGCATTAGTTTCTTTGATTTTACATATTTATATTGAATTAGATTTGTATCATGGTTACAAGTATATTAAAGTTGCCTTAACCCCCTCAAATGGTTATGTTTCTTTTAACATCTTTAGTGATAAGTTAGGGTTAAGATGTTGATTTGTTGTTGACAATGATTATATATTATTTAGGCTTAATATAGTTTATAGTTAATAGCTTGTTGTATGTAAGAGTCTTTATGTTGTGTATAGTTTAAATATTGTGCGTTTTGAATTGTTTTACGGTTTATTGTTGATGATGATATTGTAAAGTCTATATGCTTGTTATCACGTTGATTATCGATAATGGCCGCATGTTATCATGTATATTATCGATACTGTATAACTTGTGCTTTGCTTTCTTCAGCTTTTATGATGGTCTTTCTAAATAGCGGGACAAAGAAAGCCGTAACCCATTAGTAATTTGAGGCCCAAGAAACTCCATCAATTGCACCTATGGAGGCAACAAGTGGTAGAGTAGGGCTGACATGTGCAAACTACACACTCATCTTCTGTCATCACACAATATGAGCTTGTTAGACTGCTCACACCAGTTCGGTCGCAGGTCGACCATATCAAATGAAGGTCGCGGTTGATGTGGTTGAATCGGTCACAGTCGGTCGGCGAGGGATTTCGGTCGTGCAGGCGATCGATGTCGCGGGTTGTGTGAACCGCAAATCAACAAAACTTTCCCACATTTTTTTAGCGTGTGTGTGTGTTTTCATTGTGTGTAGCACTATAGTGTGTGTTGAACAATGAAGATGAAGTTAAGGTTTTTATTTATTTATTTATTTATTTTATTTTATTTTTTAACGTGTGTTGTAATCTTTTTAGACTGACTATTACGTTTATTTTTTTTTCTTTTTTATTTTAGTTTTTTTTAAAAAAAATATTATTTTTAAATTTGGTCTTTTATAAAAGAAAGAAAAGAAATAAAAAAATGTAATAAAATTAAATTTTGTTAGTTGAAAAATAAATAAATAGATAAAGGTCGCTGATGTGCATAGTATTAAAGACCGATCACCGGATTTAGTACTGTTCCAAGTGCACTCGTGTCTGCAAGTACGTCAATTGCAGTGCCTTTACGGGAAGCTTAAAAAGCTTAAAATAGTTTTCAAAAATACCACAAGTATGTCACTTGGATTGCTTAAAAATTGTTTTTATGAGGGCTAATGTGATATGAATATATGAAGTGTATATTGCTAAATGGAGCTCTGCCCTTTAGTTATATGGAATACACAAATTTGGATGGCTAAGATATATTTTTATCAACGGTTAACAAATTAACGTAAAAAATAGTACATAATATTCTAAGATTTAAAAGGTCGATATACACCATTGATGTCGTAATAATAACTTGGGAAGAATTAGGGAATTCTCTCTTCTTATCATATCATTGAAGACAATGTAGAAATTATATGCAATATTGTGACAATTTACGTGTATGATGGACATATAAGTTGCCCAATCATCACAAAAAGACCAGTTGCACTATTAGTTTGTGGTTAGCAATTACAAAATCTTAGTACTTTATAATTACAAAATGTTTTCCTACATTTAAAGCTAAATAAATTATCATTGTTGCACAAGGGATGCTAGCTTGATTACATAAAAACTTAACCAATGAAATAACAACGTAAACGATAAACGTAGCCATTTTTTTTAACAACCATTTCATTTTATGTAGCGTAATTTGAGATATTGTGTAGCTTAATCGTGGGGTTTTGAGATTCTAACAAGTTCAAACTTTACATAAAATTTAGGGTCGGTCTTGTCGTATTGGAGAAAAATAAATGACGTTAGGTTCTAAAAGACGCGTCATAGTGACGCCAAGACGCCACTAAGACGCGAGGTGTGAATCCATTTTATGAAATAGATTAATGCGTCATTTCTAACGTGACGTGAGATGAGGTGTGAAAAGGCGCGAGGTGTGACGCCTTTTTTGAATTCAACCCTGACGAAAAAGGTTTCTTTTGAAATAACTTAAAATTACACGCAATGATAGTTTTTAGACTTAATTCTTTATGTATAACACTTTTTGTAACCTTGAAGTATGCGAAATATGATATAATATATAAATTTATAAACATTTTCATATTTTATGCCACTTTAACTCATCACCCAAAAAACGCTATAATTTGTAAGACGTGAGGCTTAGCTATGTCGCCATGCCACACCTACGCTATTTATAACCTTGCTGTTTTACACCAAATACGTTATAGGTTTGATATGGTTTGTGCATGAAATAACTAAACAATGTTTAAGATAAACTAAAATAGTAAGTAGGGATGACAACGGGTCGGGTTCGGGGCGGGTTTTAGTGTATCCGTACCCACACCCGTTTATAATATCCAAACCCGTATCCACTCCATAACCCGTCGGATACCTAATTAATATTATCCATCGGTTTTTCGGGTTTCCCCGCGGGTTTCAGTTATCCCCAATTGAATATTATATGGACAAAATGGCGGAATTAATATTAAGTCACACTTAAATTCACCGAAAAAATAAAGGAAAACACACTAATATATTCATTTTTTTTAAAGTTAAAGAAAATGAATATCATATCAAATGATTTAACGCTTTTGAATAATTAATTACAATATAAAATATGTTATGTAATAGAGATACGTAATAAAAAAATATAATGGAAGAAATTATATATAATGTACATATATTCTAGTTAATTATAATATCAATAAAGCGGGTATAGATTTGGGTAGAAGGATACGGGTACGGGTAATCGGGCGGGTATTACAAGAACCCGTACCCGGATAAAAAATTATATCAATACCAAAACCCGCATCCAAACCCGCGACCCCGAGCCCGAGCCCGACCCAACCGGTTCGGGTTTCGGTTTTCCCCATCGGTTTCGGGTGCTTTTGCCATCCCTAATTAAGGTTAAAAATAAAAGACAAATATTCGTTGCTAGCGTAAAAAGAATTTCAAAAATTAAAAAGAGCTTAAAAAGTTTCACAAGATAAAGGATGTTAGTGGATAAAAATGTTACGAATGCAGTTTTTCTAAAAGCGTATACTTTTGAAGCAAATAAAATTATGAAAAATAAGTTTGTACATTTAAATTTGTAAACTGACATATTGTGCATAAAAATTTGTTTTCATAACCAACTTTTTTAGTATCTGCATCAAAATTTCATTCTCTATAACATATAAAAAAATTTAAAAAAATTGCATTGAAAAAAATTTATACATTAAAATTCGGTTTTGTTCTGTATTAAAAAAACATATAAAACATCAAAACTAAAAACACTTTATTCACAACTTTTTATTGCACATTTGCACTAACAACCTCTATATTCAGGTAAAATATATAATTTTTCCGAGAGGCTTTTATAATTTTATATTTTTTACACTTGTCACGGATATTTATCTTTCTATCTGGTCTCTTCGGTAAATAAAATATCGCGTCACATCTCTCCAATTAAAATTGCTTGTGAGAGAGACCAATTCATGAAAAAGAAGAAAAAAAAGTTCATTTTCGAAAAACAGAAAACTTTTATCTGGGCCAAGCTAACTGGGCCGTCACATTTCCAAAAGCCCATTAAGACGACGACACTAGGTTTTATACATAAACCATCATTTGTCTTTCAAACCCTAATATATCTATCTATCACAGTCACCAGAGCCGCAGCATCTGCAGCTGCTTTGATTTGCAAACATGGGTATGCTCATTTTTATATAATCTTTATAGCTTGTTAGTTTATAAACATGGTAGTAACAAAGATTGTTATGGTGATGATGTTTTCTTTGCAGGTATCTCACGTGATTCGATGCACAAGAGACGTGCCACTGGTGGCAAGAAGAAGGCTTGGAGGAAGAAGCGAAAGTAAGCTTGTTCCTTCTTTCTTTATTTTTATAAAAAATTAACTCATGTTATATTTTTGATATGTTTTTTTTTTTGTATAAAACTGTCTGGGTATGTTGAAATGAGATATGTTTTATAAATGTAGCATCATAGGTTAGTTTGGTAAAACTAGGTTGATATGGATTGTTTAATGATTATGTTTGTTGGGTTTTAGTTTAAGCTCAATTTTTGCAACTTATATTGCATCTTTTCGGCTTATATAAGCTTATTTTGACATGATAAGCTTATATAAGCTGAGACGTTTCAAAATAAGCCACAAAAAAATGAGCTTTTGAAACATTATGTTATATTTTTTCTATATTGAAATGAGATGTGTTTCTTAAATGTAGCATCATGGGGTTTCATTGTTTTTTTTTGAACTTGTTATATGTCATAGGTTAGGTTGATATAGATTGTTTAATGATTATCTTTGTTGGGTTTTTGGGGTGTTTGTTTAAGCTTATATAGCAGGCTTATAGCTTATTTGATTTATGGCTTATGTTTCATAAGCTCAATTTCTGTGACTTATATTGCAACTTTTCGGCTTATATAAGCTTGTTATGACATGATAAGCTTATATAAGCTTATTATGAGATGGTAAGCTTATTTAAGTCGAGAAGTTTCAAAGTAAGCTACACAAACTGAGCTTATGAAACATAAGCCATAAACCAAATAAG
>LBNU01029036.1:0-21465 GCA_014162995.1 Artemisia annua
CTGGTTGTATTTGTGCCTTGATATAGTTTCACATGTCAGATTGCTTATGCTGTTATATTTTTCATCACAGTTGTTTTACTTTAGTATTTGTGATAGTATGAATGTATGATTCTCACAAATGTTTTTGTTTTGCTAGCTCATGTGCAGTTCAATGTGTTTTGGATCATAGGCAAATGTTGCTTCCTTAGTTTGTTTTGGTGGTATTTAGTAGCTATCCTTGCTGTCAAGATATCTTCTCAGCTAATAACAGTTTGAAAAAGTTAAATGCTTATTTGCCCTGAATTATGATATATGTTATATATTCTGGTCGATGTGAGGCTGAAGAACGATCATTAGTATTCGCCATGATACCTCGTACCTATATGAATTTTGGCTGTAGTAATTATGCTAAGCAAGTTCATGCACTTGAATCCAAAGGCGGAACTACGCCAATGGAAGGTGGTTCCCAGGAACCATCTTTGAGACCGAGTTCCTTTGTAAGCGATATGTGAGTTTTTATCAGGACCTACCTTTGAAAAAAAAGTGTGAACCACCTTGAGAGGAATTTGAATTAGAAGAAGGTGAAAATCAAAGTTGGATTTGTTGAAAAAACGTTGTTGAAGATTTAAGTGTCGTTTTTAGGTGAGTTTTTTGTTTCTCTTTGTTTTTCATGTAAACTTTAATTGATTGCTTAAAAAAACCAAACATTCCTCACATACCAAGGGACTAATCTCCACCATTTTTATTTGAACTAATGGATAGAGATTAATCCCAACAATTTAAAAAACCCACATTCGTTTTTTTTCTTCAAATATTAATATCTTTCAAACCGTTAATCGTTAAGCGAAAAAAAATATACCGTTACGACGAGCATTTAATTATCTTTCTATAGATAGGCACTTTGATATATTTTCGACAAATTTTTTTTTCACGTTTTTTTCGTGGCTGAAAAAATCATATGTGATATTACATATCACATGTGATATTAGTGTAATATCACGTGTGATATGTAATATCACATGTGATATTAGTGTAATATCACATGTGATATGTAATATCACATTGATATGTAATATCACATGTGATATTAGTGTGATATCACATGTGATATGTAATATCACATTAATATGTAATATCATATGTGATTTTTTCGGCCACGAAAAAAACGTGAAAAAAAAAATTTGTCGAAAATATATCAAAGTGCCTATCTATAGAAAGATAATTAAATGCTCGTCGTAACGGTATATTTTTTTTCGCTTAACGATTAACGGTTTGAAAGATATTAATATTTGAAAAAAAAAAAGATGAATGTGGGTTTTTTAAATTGTTGGGATTAATCTCTATCCATTAGTTCAAATAAAGATGGTGGAGATTAGTCCCTAGGTATGTAAAAAAAGTTTGGTCCTCAAATGATCTTATATCCAACTTATAATAATCATGGGTTATAACATAGTACACAAACAAGTTAAACTAGTATTTTTTTTTTTTTTTTTTTTACCAATTTTTTTTCACTTAATTATTAAATCACATCTATAAACCATACAATTTGTTATACGAATGTTAAAATTTTGTTATAATTTTATTTTATATTTAGTAGATGCTGTTGAAGGGGAACTCAGTGACTGGGCAGCTGCNCTGACCTGTTGACCTATAGATTTTGTCACCTCAAGCAGATGAAGGGAACCACATTAGTTTTGCACATGGGTCGCCATTGCATGAATCGCCCTTGCGAGCTCTATAAGCAGGGTCGAGGGATGGATCATGATGATGGATTTATATAATTCAAGTCACTGGCTGTCGTAGTGAACCTACATGTGAATTACACAATTGGTATGTTCATGGGATGGAAGCCAGTCATATTATAAATGAATTCTTATACGGCGATGAACTTTTAAGAGCGTTTAGGAGCATTTAGCAATTGAAAGTTTTGTTTGACAAAGAGCGTTAGCTGTTTAGTTTTTCTTAGAAACAATCCTTTTGAAAAACCTGTGACAAATGTTTGTTGGACCATTAATATTATAGAATCAAATATTAAGTGTAGTTTAGTGTATATAGATGTAAGTTTCGGTATATAACCGAAACATTGTATGGGTTGGGTCAAAGAAAACGATATAACCGTTTTCTTTATGGGGGTATAACGTTTAGAAAAAACATTGTGTCGATTACTTTTGTACAATCGGTATGCCTCTTGTTCATTGGCACCGATTCACATAGTATAAATAGGTTAGGAATATGTAAACATATTCATCAGTTGTATCATGCAATATGATCACTCAACATAATCGTTGTTATGTTGTGTTATTTATCCCATTCCATCCTTGTTAATCTTGTGTTTAATTTGATCCTGAAACACCAGGAACCTGGGAAACCCGAACAATGTTCATAGTTATGGTTTTACATTTGGATTAAATTGACAATAACTGATAGTTTTCTAATCTATTCTTTTCCTCTTCTTTCATTTTATAGGCAAAATGTGGGCACGTTTGGTAAAGAGAAATTCAGACAAAATGAAATAAAACAGAGATTAGAAATTCAGAGAATAGAAATGAGTAGAGAATTTTAATGAATTCTATAAGAGACTTGACGAGAGAAATACACAATAAATTATTAATGAAGCACCTCCATTATCAAAACCCAGCAAATCTGGCAAATACAAAATTATCGTTATACATTCTTGAAGATTAACTACCAACCTGTAACTTTTATATAATCTGAAAAATTATATTGAAAGACTCATCGAACTTTAAGATTACACTCTGAGACATTCAATTTAATTTGGATCTAAACAAGTACTATATGCAAAATCAAGTTCATTAAAGTCAAATCCAAAACAACAATAGTCTTATCATTTCATAAACAAATAGCCAAAAAAAATAACATTAAAAAATATTTTGTTAAAGAAAAGAAAAGATAGAGATGCTAGCACCAACAATATTGGTTGTATGGTGGATAATTACGCTTGTAATTGATGAAAATCAGTTGAAGTATACAGAGGAGGCAACAAGCAGGTGAAAAGAAAAAGATGTTGGGTGGTGTTTGGTTCCTTCACCTTTTTTCAGATTTGTTTGAATTGTGAGTGTCACGTGGTTTGGTGTTCTTCTACCCCTTTTTATTTAAAAACTTTGACCGTCAACCTGAATAAAAAAACGGAGAATTCCAAATTCCACAGCAAATGGGATGGAAATCATTTTACAAAGAGGTCTTTTCTCGAGATATTCCAAATCTTCGCCCCCTAATTTCCATGGTGTACCAAACACGAGAAAATTGACCATTTCCACTTCTGTGGTTTGATTTCTTGCTACAAAACACACCCTACTCCATCCAATTCCATATAAGATGTAACTTTGATAAACATATAAGATGTACCTTTTGATAAACGAATAAGCTATAACGGTAATTGTATTTTTATATAGGAGAAGCCGAGGTTACAAAAGATGATATATGTTTTCCTCATTTATGACCATCTTTCATTTCTTTTTTCGCATTTTTTTTAAATGTTTTTCCTCATTTATGATAGATGTTTTTCCTCATTTAATTTCAAAGTCAAAGTCTCCCCATACATCTAATAAGTCCATGGCCATTCAATTGCAGATGGGAAGTTTCTCTGCAACTCTTTTGAAATTTCTCGGTAGAGTTGGACAAACAAACTGTGAATTGATTAAAAGGGATACTTCTAAGCAATTAGCTTACACAATACTTGGCTGATATAAACCAAATGACTCTATACGATAATATATGTTACAAGATTGCGGATGAATTACTTGACAGCCACCAGAATACTAACAAATCATTTTTCACCCCAAACATCACCCTATATGTAGACGATGTGCAAAGTTTACGGCAATATTGTGAGCATGAGTACGTTACTACGAATATAGGTAATAAGGAAAGTGCGCCTATGGTGTGGATTGGGTCTACATTGCAATAGCATCATTAGTTTGCACCCTTGCCATGGCTGCGGATGTGTTGCATGGTCTTCGAAATAAAAAATTCTGGTTTCCCTTGTAAATTTTTCACTCTCAATGCTGCATCCATCACAGTGATAACCGTTGCCATGAAATTGCCTGTGGATCTGACTAGTGATATGCCAGGTGAGATGAACCAAGTAGCCAAGCTCGGGAGTCTGGCTTTCATGTGCACGGTTATGGCTAACTTAATGCCTTCTTTGGCATCTACGGATAACAAGACTCTTCTTGCAAATGTCATAGGTTTGTCCATTCTTGTTATCACTGTGATTATAAATATTATCATTCAGATAAATACCGGTGTTATTGATCATTTCCCAATCATTAGAAAATACATTCACTATATTGATTGTGTTATGGTCATGTACATCTATCTGGCTATGATTACCCTGTTACTAACAATAACAATTTCTTCATCTCTAACAATTCCGACCTCAAAGGAAATTTTAGAATTCAAGTATCAAGCCACAAACAAAACATCTCCAACTGATCAACAACAAACCCAAATGTCTAAGGTTGAGAAACTAAGACAAGATGTTAGAAGGTTTTGGGTGATGGCTGAAACGGGTGGCCCTCAATTTGTAATGGCTAGTAGTCCATTATCGACTGCTTGTGGAGTAATTTGTGTAGTTGTTTTACTCATGCAATCACTTTTAATGATTGATATTCTGAATTATTATCATAAATATGAAGATGTATATCCATATCGGTCAGTGTACAAGCGGTCTATACTTTTCATTTTCGTAACACAGTTCATAGGGGTCGTGATGGGTACCATTACTCCTATGTTTAGATGTTTTTCGGTTTTGAGCTTCAAATTGGTCACTAAATGGGATAGGAATCATTTCATGGTTTTTAAAGTAGAGAAGTACTGGACCCAAAAGTTATATGAGTGGAAACAAAATCATTTACCTATTCTACTAAGCAGTCGTAGATCAAGAAATATCCTCTATAATTTGAAAACTATCGTTTTGAGCCTTTGCATTGGGTTTCAAAAGGTATTAGTCGTATTGTGCAAAGTGATAAGCCTTATCCCGATAGTCGTTCTAAAACTTGTAGTCTATTGCTTGTACTCTCTAAAGGCAAAATTGTTTACTCCACCCATCGAATCAAGAACTGGCGAGATAAACGAATACCTTAGCAAGTATGTTTTACAAATTCATGAAGAGATGGAGCTTGCTGAGAGAACACTCAAGGGCATTTCAAACTCCATGAATTCCTTCATCTTAAAGGCCCAAAAGGAACAAGACAACGGTCTTTTAGAGCTTCTTGCGAAATCTACTGGATTTGATGGAGTAGTGAAATTTGACACAAATTCAACCTCTTCATTCTATTGAGCTAGTTAACAATTGGAGCTTACCAATATTGACCTTGACATGTGTAGAGATTCCAACGGCCCAGCATCTCACCAAGTCCATCATATAAGCCCAACTGAGGTTCCATTCTAAAACCAATTGGTGATAGAAGGAGTAGCCCACCAAGATTATATGTTAACTTTGAGATTATAATTCTACCGATGTGGGATTGGGTTTGCACACCCAACAACATGTATCGCTGTTTCACTCCCGCATATCCCTGAGGACAACGTTATGAGCTTGGTGAAAAGTGTTGGTGAAGGTCTATCATACACCTATCTAGTGGAGGAAAGCCTCAATATATCAAGTGAATATGTGCATATTCGAAAGGCCACTATGGCCTTATGGCATGAGGTCGAAAACAAGCGCAAGTGGTTAAAGAATAGTCTATCAAAAAATGCTTTTGAAGGGAAGACGGCAACAGAGATTCTTAAGTGGTTTGCTAATAAAGCTGAAGAAATTGTTATAGAGATCAGCAAAAGTTCCAATGGAATAATGGTGGAGGACAACATTCCTAAGGAGTTTATCGCTTCTAATTCAATGTACCGAATTGCAGAAACAATCTTGCTTAGAGAGTGTGGTAACTCAGAACTCCTTAGCAAAAAGCAGTTGTTTCTCCTTTTAAATGGAATGATTGCAGACATATTCTCTGCTTGCTTCACCAACATACCGCAAGTCATAGAAATGAGATCTCATGAAAGCGTGATAGAGAAAAGAGAGGCAAGTGTCAGGGTTGCAGCCAAGCTTCTTGGTAAGACTAAAAAGATACTAGAAAGACTTGAGACATTTGAACTACCAAGTATGGATGGTGATAAGATGACATATATTGATGAGTGGCGTCTTCATTTCAATCAATCAATCCCTTAAGGCAACTTTCTACAGATTCATTATCTTATAAAAAAAGTATCATGTGTGTATATAGTTGTAATTTGTGGTTTAAGTGATTTCATAAAGCATCTTGACGACGATCTTTCACTGGGAATTTGTATTCAACTTATTTTCTTTTGTGTAGTAGTGTATTTTTCATAGGTTATATGTAACAAACTTCAAAGTGATATCGGCACATGTAGTGCGGCGTAACGTATTTTGTGTATATTGTATTGATATGACTTGATTTTTTTTTCAATTTTTTTTTGGGCAAACATGATTTTTGACCTTTTGGCCGACTAATACACGGGACCGGCACACATACTTAAACTAGGTAAAGCCCTCCCTTTTAACGAGGTTGGCGTGGCCACTTAAAGTTGTTTGCATCTAACAACCACCAGAAACAAGGAAACAATCACCGAACAACTGCTATCAACCCTCCTATCCATCCATCCGACTCTTTAATTCATTTTCGCACTTTTTAAACACTCCTTTTTTTTGCATGCAGGTATTAAGGTTTCTTATGGCATTGCTGGATTTAGAGCTGATGCATCTATCTTACAATCCACCGTCTTTAGAATCGGAATACTCGCGGCTTTGAGATCATTGAAATGCAATGGAGATGTCATTGGGTTGATGATCACTGCTTCACATAATAAAGTGGATGATAATGGTGTTAAGATTGCTGATCCTAGTGGTGGAATGTTGTCTCAAGATTGGGAGCCTTTTGCTGATCAGATTGCTAATGCTCAAGATGCCCAAAGTTTTCTTCAGGTTTCTTTCTTTTTGCTTATGTTTTTTTGTTTTGTGTAGTTTAGGTAGAGTACGATTATTGAATTTTATGTTGGCTTGGGTTTAAATAGGTTTTTTGGTTTAGGGTCGTGTTTGCAGCGACCCACATAAGCTGTTTACTAAACATGTCATGTTTGGGTTAGGTTGTAAACGGATTGACGCTCGAACCCCTTTAGTGTTTTCAAAATTATAATTGTTTCGTAGATCAACCTGCCAATCCGTGTAACCTGTTTAGATAAACATACTACACAGGGTGGGTTCGCACTAAGATTGACATGGCTGACCTGATGTAATATTCCGGTTTAGTTGTTCTAACGTGCCAACGGGTATTGCCACCCTTGGTTTTTACTATTTGAATTGGTTGAAGAAAACTGTATGTAGTTGTTTAAATGCTTTGTATTAAGTTTGTCACAAACATGGAAATGAAATATGTACGTTGACTCTAATTAATTGTGTTGTATTATGAAATAGTTGATTACTGAATTTGTAAAGAAGGAAAACATACCACTTGATGGCGCAAAGCAGGCAGTAGTATTATTGGGAAGAGACACCAGGCCTAGTGGCGAATCATTGTTGAGGCTGCAAAACAAGTAAGACTCTTTAATGTAATGTTTCCTAGCGTAAATCCGTTGTAGGGCAGATGATTCACTTGAGATACAATTTTTACTTGAATTGCAGACCTAGTGAATTTTAAATGATATCGACATCTACACTATGCTATTTTAATTTTGGAACTTGCAAGTATTTAAAATCATCCCAATTATTCAGTCCAAGAATACTAGATTTGATATCTGATATACTCGTAGTAGTTATTTTGTCTTCTAGACTGAATAGGGGTAATAATGCGTTGTTCAGGTTACTAGTTTTGAGTATCGTGAACAGTTATATGTCTTCATTTTGGTAGTTGCTTTGCTACAGTCGTGGTTGAACCTGTTCTTGTTGTTTATTAGTTTATCTACTAAACCTATTAATTTACTCACTTTTTATAGTGTTTGTGTAGCGTCTTCATTGCTCTCTTCTTCCAATATAGTAGCTATGTCCACAGCATCAACATCTACCTCCTCTTCTTTCCTTGTGTAATTCTTCCCTTCACTACTTCCTCATCACACACTGAAGTGAATGCCCACGTTGTTCGTAATCAGGCATAGATCATTAACCANTAATCGGGATGGATCATTACCCATACATACATGGACTTGTTTCTTATGGTTGTTCATGTAATCGCAGATCTGTAGCAATCTTCAAAGTTAGCAAACCGTATGACCTCTTAGGTTTCCAAATAATGTTTTTTTCCCCTTAAATTTGCATCCCTTAAATTTTGTCATAAGCATGTAGATACTTAAGCAGTCATGCATTTCAATTTTCATGAGACCAAAGGGGGTTATCTTTATATGTCGGTTGATGATAGTGGTAAACCAGATTATGATGACATTATAACCTATTTTGTCAATTGATTTTGGATACCAGGGTATCTGTTCAATAATTGGAGCTGTTCCGATTGATATGGGTGTTGTAACAACTCCACAATTGCATTGGATGGTTCGTGCTAGAAACAAGGACCTGAAAGCCTCTGAGCTTGATTATTTTGATCAACTTTCCACTTCTTTCAGGTTGGTTACTGTTTAAAGCCTCTGAGATTGATTACAATGTCCATTCCATTTCTTAATTATTAAATTCTAGCCTACCAAATATAAATATACCCTAATTATATCACATTAGATGCTTGATAGATCTGATACCAAATAAGGGTGGAGATAATCATCCAATTGGCAAGTTGGTTGTTGATTGCTCGAATGGAGTGGGTGGGGAGAAACTTCAAGTTCTGAAAGAGAAGTTAAATTGGTTGGACATAGAAATTCGCAATTCAGGTAAAGAAGGTGTACTAAATGAAGGAGTTGGTGCTGATTTTGTACAGAAAGAGAAGGTTGTTCCTCAGGGGTTCGGTCCTCTAGATGTTGGCGTTCGGTTAGCCATTATCCTTACTAGAAATTATAAAGGCTATTAGCTGGTGCGGTGTGTGACAGATTCCTTTAGTGGGTCAAACTGGGTTTGGTTGACCTAAAATCATTTTATGTTATAATTTATAATCTACTTTTCTTTTAAAAAAAAAATAAATAAATAAAATAAAAAAATAAAAAATAATAAAATTAAAGAGGCTGCAACTCTGTAATCACAAGAAATACATTTTGGGTGACTTTCAACCCGTACTTACCATCTGACCCATTTTGTAGATAGTCTTTTTATCTAACTTGTTTGGGAAAAACCATAACCCAAACACCCTATCAGAAGTAATTAAGTGTAAATTGCCACCTCTACAGTATTGGGCAATGGTAAATAAGATTAATAGCTTCGGTTATTCTAGTTTTTCAGGTGTGCAAGTTTAGATGGAGATGCCGATCGATTTGTGTACTTTACAGTTATATCGAATGGAAACAACAAAATTAACCTAGAAGACGGGGACAAGATTTTATCGCTGTTTGCTTTATTTATCAAAGATCAGCTAAACATTCTCATAGATGATAAAGATATATATCAACCTCGCGTTGGTGTTATACAAACAGCTTATGCTAATGGTGCATCAACCAAATACTTAAACCAGTTGGGTTTAGAAGTCGTTTTTACACCAACAGGAGTGAAGTATTTGCATGAAAAAGCAGAAGAATATGATATTGATATCTATTTTGAAGCAAATGGTCATGGAACCATATTATTCTCAGAACACTTCTTGAATTGGTTAGAGGGTAGAAAATCAACAGAAAAAGGTAAAGACTTTATTTTGAGTTTGACTTCAGTTACACTTCGTTTGTGATATTTAAGGACAACAAATGGTGATTTTGAAACTAAAATTGTGTTTTTTCTTTCAAGGTTTGGAAAAGCAGAATGCTGCCAAAAGACTATGGGCAGTCACTAAGCTGATCAATCAAGCTGTGGGTGATGCTCTCAATGGGTTGCTTTTGGTTGAAGCAATCTTGCAACACATGGGATGGTCAGTCGATAAATGGAATGAGCTTTATCATGACTTACCAAGCAGACAACTTAAGGTTAGATTTTCCGTCCCACATTTTTTTCTTCATGGGGTGATTAGATGTGGCATTTTCAACCCATTGACTCTTGAATGAGTCGATCTGTGGGTTTGTTTCATCTCTACGAGCCGAACTTTCTATTAATAAAATAAAATATTATGGAACCAAGAAATTTGTTTCAACCCAACCTACCCTACCCACCCATCTTGCCACGTACTAATCGTATGGCTGGTTTTGACCCATTACGTGTAAAAGTCAGCTTACCACCTCATTGGTGATGATGAGCAATAAATCTTAAAATGTCACTAGTTTAATATAATTGGTATGTTCTGATCTTATCTGGTCACCAAGTACTCTTATGAGTTCCTCAATGTGTTTACTGAAACGAAACATTTTCATGCCTTCTCTTGTTCATTGGAGTTTTCAAATGTTAGTTTAGTGCACTCTTTGATCGCATGTAAATTCCAGGTGAAAGTTGCAGATAGAACTGCTGTCGTAAC
Source organism: Artemisia annua (assembly GCA_014162995.1). NCBI lineage: Eukaryota > Viridiplantae > Streptophyta > Magnoliopsida > Asterales > Asteraceae > Artemisia > Artemisia annua. Next base: position 10,482 of record LBNU01029036.1, read on the forward strand.
AACAAATGCAGAAACAACTGTTGAGAAGCCCACTGACCTTCAAGAAGCTATCACTGCATTAACAGGTAACTACATATTCTACATAGATGTTCCAAATTCAACCCATTGGTTTGTAAATGGGTCGGGCTTATGCTTTTATCTCTGATAGGTCAAGTAGGTAAATAAAAAAAATTATAGCTTAAATGGACGTATGTAGAACGGTCAAAAGTGACTAAAGCCTATTCTTAATGTATAAAACATCCTCAATCATTTATATTAAAAAAGTTAGCCGCCAATGATTAAGGTAATATAATATTTGTAAACGCATGTCACACTTTAGTTATTCATAAAAGAAAACCTAAAGAATTTGAGATTGAAGTCTTTAGGTCAAGCCAACCCGATTGCACTGAGTTTAATTGTTGACTCGTTAACAACTCACACATTTTGTCACATTAGGTCTGCCTGTATTGAGGAAAATCGTCTTTGGCTGGGCCTTTTTTAATTGTTCGAGCATGACAAACAATTAAGTAAACGCGTGCAGTAAATTACCCACAAGGCAGATGTTTTGTTAGACCGTCAGGAACAGAGGATATCGCGAGAGTTTATGCAGAGGCAAACATACAGGAGGCAGCAGATGAGCTTGCCTCTTCTGTTTCAAAAGTAGTTGATCAGTTTCTTGGATTCAGCAGTTCCTGAAGCTCTTCGAATAGTGAAGGTCAACGGTGCAACCTAGNGTTCGAGCATGACAAACAATTAAGTAAACGCGTGCAGTAAATTACCCACAAGGCAGATGTTTTGTTAGACCGTCAGGAACAGAGGATATCGCGAGAGTTTATGCAGAGGCAAACATACAGGAGGCAGCAGATGAGCTTGCCTCTTCTGTTTCAAAAGTAGTTGATCAGTTTCTTGGATTCAGCAGTTCCTGAAGCTCTTCGAATAGTGAAGGTCAACGGTGCAACCTAGTGTGCTTCCTTATTTCTTGTTTATAAATGTGCTCCTTTTAGATCGAGTGTAGGATGAAGTTATGGATGCTTATTGGTATAACTGATCTTTCCATGTGAACTATCAATTACGAGTATCTGTCATCTCAGCAGGATCGATTTCTGCTCTACATATTTTTGTTGCATTTTTTGAGGCCAAACCTTTACCCTTCGGATTCCACATTTACATGTATTGCATTTATATAAAATTGGTCTTCAGTTTGGTGAAAATGTGTGTAGTTATTGCATATTCTACTATTAGTACCCTTGCTATATAAGATAACTTGATTGCAGAGTTTATTGTCCTTGCGTCCATGTATTATTGAAGCTACTATTAGTACCCTTGCTATATAAGATAACTTGATTGCAGAGTTTATTGTCCTTGCGTCCATGTATTATCATCTTCACTTTGCAATTAAAAGTCACTCAACATTAGCTATTGAAGAACCAATCAGTTTACAATTTCAAACAGAACTTGGAAGTAATTTTAGCAGCTTCAATATGATGGCAACATCGTCTATTCTTCTTTTAAAATATTTAAAGTTAGATCCAACATCGTGTACCATTTATAGTGTAAACAGGGTCTGCTTTTTCAGCGCCTTAAAAACGACCATAATTGACAACAATAGGTCATGTTTTAGTCAATTCATTTCCCCTTGACTTATTTATAAATTATAACTGAATGTGTCAAACTTGCCACAACTACCCAAAAACATCCCTCCTCGCAAACTTTGCAACCTGAAAACGGACAGAAACAACCAAGGCTTGTCCTTGGTTCACTAAACACAAAACCGCCTATAGTCTAACAGATATACCTTCAGCATCAACATTGTATCACCATATTTATTTCGTTATGGAATCAATCAAACATAAGGTCTTCAACCTTTATGTAATACGTACAACTTTAAACATCAACCCTTTCTTTTTAAAAATTGATAAAGGCAAACACCAGTTTCACCGACTTGACACTATGAACAGTTTCTTTGAACAAAAGAATTGTGATCCTCAACTTGGACCTTTACTAAGAACACATTTAAAGTTCTAATTCTTGTATGAGTTGTATCTTCTTACATTAGAAGGTGAAACCCGTTAGATTGCAGTACTCATCATAGATTCATAGAACTTCAAATAAGTTGGAGTACACACATAGGCACATAGCTTATTCATATGGGCCTAATCAGTTGCATACAGATGGGCCCTCTTGGCTTGAAAACTTCCCGCCAAAACCACAACTTGGATCAAAGGAAAATGTTGATTTCTGATAAGTTATGTATTCCGCGGGAGTAATATAAAAGTATCAAGATGGCTATGCTGTTACCAAAGGGCGTCTGGTCTAGCGGTATGGAGGTTTTACCCTTCTATGCAAGGTATAGGGCGATAGGGTTTCCTCCCGCGTGCGTAAAGGGAAGGGTGTCATTGCCATCTGGGCTTGGACCCAACCTGGTTGTGTGGGCTCGCTACACCTTCTGGGCTAGGTGCCATGTAGCCACAATTGCCGTTCAAAAAAAAAGATGGCTATGCTGTTATTGTTTTTGTTTTATCACAGTGGTTATCTTTAATATATGTTCGCTTTAGTATTTTGTCATAATATGAATCATGCAGTGGTTTTCTTTACCTAGCTTATGTGTAGTTCAGATGTTTAGCTTTTATACATCACAACTTGGATCAAAGAAAAATGTTGGTTTCTGATAAGGTTTGTATATAATGGGCCCACAACCAAGGCCATCATGACAACGCATTCGGTTAAAGGCTTAAAGCTGAAAAGAGACCTCGCGTAACGACGACTAGCATTTCCAGCACCTCGGTAGAGGGTTTCCAGGTCAAGGGTTTACATGCGTCGTAAATTTTTTTGCCAGTTTCATGGTACAAAGTTGATATCAATATGCCGCTATGTTATGTTGGAGTTTGCGACTTGGTGAAATCTTTACTTAAATCGTATAAAAATTTTAATCGTAAAACTTTTTGCTAATGTGATTATTCATGTGGGGTTGCTTGCACAACCAAAAACTTTTTTTCTTTTTTTTTCTTTTTTTTTCTTTTTCTTTTTCTTTTTTTTTTGGAAAACAAGATAAATATATTGATAATGAGATCAACAAGCCACTCAAGAGATGATACACTTAAATTGAGAAATTACACATGGACTTTTGAAACATCAAACAAGACTATTTACTAGGATAGTAGGGTACCCCGCGCGTTGTAGCGGCAAGTACCCTAAAATAAATTTTAAGGACATCAAAAAGCAAAAGTGATAGTAGTTAGGAGTTGTAAACCATCTGGACTCGAGCCCCTTTTGGCCCGTGCCCGTTCAGGCTCGAACTCATTTAGCCCGTTGCCCGTTCGGGCTTGAATATTTGTATAATGTGCTTTATTATTTGTATTAGTGACATTTAATGCAGAAATTGTGTTCAAGTTGGTTGCACAATATGCTTGATAATTTGTATTTATTATGTAAGAGATGTTTTAATAACTGCATTAATTGTATTTATTGACTAGTTAATTAATAGACTACATTCAATATCTTGACCACATTAATAGTGCTTTGTATTGTATTTAATGTTAGTAAATGTGTTTAATTTAGTTACGAGTATACTTTTAGTTTAAGAACTTGTAATGCTGAATTTTAAGTATTTCTATTTAAATATTGTATTTAGTGTTAGAAAATGTGTTTTAATTACTTGTACTTTTAGCTTAAAAATTTGTAATTGTATTTAATGTTAGAAAATATGTTTTAATTAGTTGTATTTTTAGCTTAAAACTTGTAATGCTGAACTTTAAGTATTTTTTTTAAGAAAACCTAAATGCTTCACAAGATAGTATGATATACGAATTACTACAACAATAAATGTTAACGCAACACTCATAAATTCAAGGTCTAGACTAAGCACTTCACTTGAACATCTTGGCTTGACACGTACCATAACACTTGAATATCTTGAAACACTCGTGTTGATTAATAGTACAACTTGCACTCTTGAATTAAACGACTTGACACTAGTGTCCAAGTATGGTAGTGGTTTAATTTCTTTGATAACCGTGACACTTGGGTTGGAAAGTCTAAATAATTGATAGGCTCCAAGCTTTTATTTTTTTGTCGAATTATTCAATTGCAACTTTTAATTGCGATAAAAGAGATCTTTTAATAATAATAATAAAAAAAAAAAAAAAAAAAAAAAAAAAATTGAGCTATAAACTACTATATTTACTTTGCGGTGAGTTTATAGCTACACCTTTACTCATTTTATTACTTGTTTTACAAAGAGTAAAATGCAGAAATCGTCCCTGTAGTTTGCTAAAATTGCAGAAATCGTCCCTGGTCTTTCGAAATTATAGGCGGCCTTCATGTGGCGAAACTTTTTGATCATTTTGGACCTGGTTTTAACCGTCGTTAAATGGATTTCGTTAGCAGTTACACATTAGCCCCTTTTGGCCAACGATCGCTCCAGCGTTCACCCTTTAAACTAACGACCTTTTACAATTATTTTTTTTTGTTTATTTAAAGTGTTTCGACTTTTTATATACATTATTTATAAAAACATATACGATTTTGTATACGTTTTTATATAAGTTATTATATACATTATATACGGTATATAATATACCTTTTTATATATGTTATTATATACCTTTTATATGTTTTTATATATGTCTTTGTATATGCTTTTATATAAGTTTTTGTAAATGCTTTTATATACGTTTTTATACACATTCTTATATACATTTTTGTATACATTCTTATATACGTTTTATATGCTTTTATATACGTATTTATAAAAATATATACATTTTTATATACCTTTTTATATGTTTTTATATACATTTTTGTATACATTTTTATATACGTTTGTATACATTTTTATATGTGTATATATACGTTTTTGTATACGTATATAAAAATGTATACATAAATGTATATAAAAAGTGTATGCAAAATAGTATATAAAACGTATAAAAATGTAATAAAAATGTATATAATAACGAATATGTTTTTATAAATACGTATATAAAAGTGTATAAAAACATATATAAAAAGTATTAAAAAAACGTATATTAAATGTATACAAAAACATGTAAAAACGTACAAAAATTATGTAAGAACATATATAAAAATTATATAATAAGTATATAAAAATATATACAAAATGTATATAAGAACGTGTATAGAAAATTAGAAACGTATAAAAAAAATGTATATAAAAATGTATATAGAAACATATAAAAAATTGTATATAAAAGCCTATAAAAACTTATATAAAAATATATATAAAAACGTACATAGTTTTATAAAAAAATCAAAAAACTTTGAATAAACCAAAAAAATAAATTATTAACGGTCATTAGTTTAAAGGATGAACGCTGCAACGATCGTTGGCCAAAAGGGGCTAACGTGTAACTGCTAACGGAATCCATATAACGACAGTTAAATCCAGAGACCAAAATGATCCAAAAGTTTCGCCACAGGGAGGACGCCTGCACTTTCGAAAGACCATGGATGATTGTGACAACTGGCAAATTAGGGAGCTATTTTAAAAATCCGCATTACTTTAAAAATCTAACGATATGAAATATGTGAAATTTATTTCTAGTGGAATATGTCTATTATGAATTGGTGACTTGATTCTATGAAATCTAATTGGAATTATTTACTATGAATATTATTTATATATTATGAAATATCGTGGATTTTTATATGAGATATATACTATGAATATTATTTACCTCGTCTATTAGGCACTACGTTGACTTCAGCACTAGAAAAACCTAACTAGTTTAAATCTTTTGAATAATGGTCGCATTTAAACGTTAAATGAACATTTTATCTTTTATATGAATCGGGGAGTGTTTTGAGAGTTAATGGTGGCTTATAAAAATATATTTCGGCGACGTTTAATATTTTTGAAAGTAAATGATCGTGTTACCGGAAAACCAGTTAGTAATATTCACCTAAACTTAAAAGTATTCGTGGCTTATATTGGAACAAGAGAACTAGAGGGACTACTTTTGTAAAATTCGGGTTTATAACCCTTCCCCTAACCCTAACCCTCATAATATACCAAAACCACCACACCCTTCTTCTCCCTTCTCTCTTGTCGCCGCCACCCTGCCACACCGACAGCACCACCACCGCCGGCCACCTTACCACACCGCCACCATAAAAAGATTCCCCATCATCTCCTCTTTCTTTTGGTGTATTACACGCGCCCTAAAACCTTCCATAACATCACGTTTCATCATCAACTCGCCACTATTATAAGTTGTTTTGTTAGATCCGTGGGATTTGAGGTTCTTATAGGTGAGTAGCATCGTTTTGGCACCTTGTGTGCCTCAATGTGGTCCTAAATCCGTGGAAACACGGATTGTTTTAAAGGGGTTTTGATCTAATCATGTCTAAAAATAATGGGGAAATGATTTTGATAATAAATATTTGATTAAAACGAGTTTGGTATCCGGGTTTGCGATTTCGAGATGAAACCGAGAGCTTAAGCTCTCGGATTATGAGATTGGTGAGCTTTTGTGGTTTTCTTGACTCTTTTTGGTCTCGTGGTCATGTTATCGAGAGTGTTTGGATATGGATTTTAGAGTTTTGAATTTGCTTGGTTAAGAAATTTGATGTGATTGTTGTTGTTGTGATGTCGATGACCCAAGAGGTCCGTTTGGTTGTTTTGTCGAGCTCGGATTGAGCCTAGCCGAGACCTACATGGTCTCGGGTTTGACCCTTGTGGTTCGCGGATTGGCCGAGTCCGTAGTTGCTGTCTTTTGAGTTGTGATACGTCTTACCACTACCGACTTCTTTGTGCTGATATCTGTTTTATGTGGACTATTATCGCTTTTATTATCTCTAAACTTGCTACGCTTATGGAACTAGGATATTGCATCAACCTTAGTCACATAGTGAACCATCGCGTGTGGACTAGTCTTGGTTAGATGAATTACATCAACCCTAGTCACATAGTGAACCATCGCATGTGGACTTGATAAGGTTAAATGAAACAGCCATAGTGTGATCACCTATAGGACTTAATATATATATAATGGTTATTTGTGATATGCGGAAGTTATTTGTGAGGATTGGTTACCTATAGGCCCTATGAGTTTTAGGGTGCCCCTATAGGGCTTTGATGCATGGAAGTTACCCGTAAGGCCTTGTCTAGCTAGCAAGCGTTTTGCGTATATGTCCACTTGATTTGATTATGAATATAAACCTATGATCTTACCAGCGAAAGCTGACTTTTAGCACGTTTTCTCAGGTGATTAAGTAATGATTTGGATGCTTGGATTGGAGGCTTGGCTTGGCAATATGGTTTAAGGATCTACTTTTCTAAAAACTCTGATATGTATTGTGGATCTACTTTTATTTCTTTTGTGCCTTACTTTGGATGCATTTGGGATGAATGTAAACTTTAAAACCCCGTTTGGTTGTGTTTTTACTCATATTTACTTTATCTCGTTCTTTTATGACTTGTGTTGGATACCAATCCCCGTAACACCTCGAAAGCTTGTTGAGTCTTCCGCTGTATCAAATTTTGGGGGTGTTACAACGATTTCTGCAATTTTGCAAACCACAGGGACGATTTATGCATTTTACTCTTTTACAAACTTGGGGTTTGAAAATTCAAAATTTTTCTTTTTGCTTTTTCCCCATCTAACGCACGTTGGTAAACAAACGCGGGCCCAACAGCGTTGATTTTGTTTTCAGTCAGGTATGGTAACGCCGGTCGCCCTTACCATATCGTATGCTCTTATTACCTTTATGTACCTAGAAGTTGGATTGTAAAAAGGGGATAGCTTGGCTACAACTTAGCTACGATCCTCCTTTAAAATACTCCCTCCGTCCCAAATTTATTGTCCACAATTGACTTTTTTAGTCTTTTTTCTTCAACTTTGACCTTAAATATTTTTATAGGTGTTATATAATATTTGATGCAAAATATATAAATGGATTGAGTTTTCAGTGTACTTTTCAATAGTATAATTTTTCATCAAGTATTTTATAATAAAAAATATATATTTATGGTCAAAGTCGAATCAGTTTGACTTTGAAAATTCAAACTGGACAATAATTTTGGGACGGAGGGAGTACACAAGAAAATAAAACATGGACCCACAGAAATAAGTCATGGACTTACAAAATGACTTTGGACCCACACTTTGTAGCATAAATTGTAGGGAATTGGCTACAATTCAATTGTAGCTAACTAGCAGGGTACCCGCACGTTGCAGCGGCGGATACTCTGAAATTAAATTTTCCGGTGAATCATGTATTTAATTTATTATGTTCTTTTTGAAATTAAATTTCGGGTATCAAGAATTTCTTTTAGCCCGTGCTCGTTCAGGCTCGAGCCCGTATGGCCCACACCCGTTCAGGCTCAAGGATGGCCAGTTGCCCGTTCGGGTTTGAATATTTGTATAATGTGCTTTATTATTTGTATGATATTTAATGCAGCAATTGTGTTTAATTTGGTTTTACAATATGCTTGATAATTTGTATTTAATGGGTATTTTAATAACTGTATTTGTATTTATTGAACAGTTAATTAATTGACTACATTAAATAGCATTAATGTGGTTTTTTTTTTTTTTTTTTTTTTTTTTTTTTTTTTTTTTTTTTTTTTTAATATGTGCATTAAAGTTGTGTATACTATGTTTCTTGTCTTGTAAGTTTAAAATTATGTGCATTAAAGTTGTGTACACTATATTTCTTTTCTTGTAATTCTTAAAAAATTACAAGAATTGAAAGCTATTATTAATTAATTGAATACATTAAATAGCATTAATGTGGTATTTTATTTTTTTAATATGTGCATTAAAGTGGTGTAGACTATGCTTCTTGTCTTGTAAGTCTGAAAATTATGTGCATTAAAATTGTGTGCACTATACTTCTTTTCTTGTAAGTCTTAAAAAATTACAAGGATTGAAAGTTATACTTGTAACAACTCAGATTTTTTAAAGACATTTAAATTTCTAGGTTTTAATTATATGTGTATGTATCTTTCCTATTAAAAAAATGTTTTTGATTTTAAAGATTTTAAGATTTCTAAATATAAATGTCTTAAATACATTATAATGTAGTATATATATAGATAGATATATTCCCTTGTAAAAATATTTTAATTTGATAAGCCTTTAATTTTCATTTTCTTGCCTAAAATCTCCAACTTCAGATTGATATAATGATGAACAACACTGTTGACATCGTCATTTTGCATAATATATGCTTGTATTTGCTAGTAAAAGTGCACAGATTGATATAATGATGAACAACACTGTTGACATCGTCATTTTGCATAATATATGCTTGTATTTGCTAGTAAAAGTGCAACATGTGATGTGCCGGATAATGTTTCTCGAACAAATATCCTATAGAGAAAAAACAAATATCCCGTAGTGCATATAGAAAAAACTACAGCATGTGACATTTCAACTTTGGATAGCGAAACAAAGAATATTTGAATGAAATTTTGTGGTCCGTAATAATATTTCTCTAGCAAATATCCCCCATAGAGCTTTTTGTTTCTCAAATTAAAATTTATGAATAGAAACGCTTTAGGCTATGTTTGGCACACAAGATTGTTGAGAGATTGTGCTTATTTTTTCAAAAAATAAGCTACCTAAAAGATAATCTTTGTTTGGCAGACATAACTTATAAGAGATTTTAAAAAAAATAATCTTCCATAATCTCTTAAAACCAAAGGTTACTTCATGTAACTTATAAAAATAATCTCTTTTTATAATCTCCAACACCAGCACCATCTCCAGCACCAGCATCAGTTCTAGCAACAGTTACTTTCGCCAAACATACCCTTAGTGTGTTTTATGTTATTAATTAATAGAGTTGTGTGGTTACCACAGTCGATACCCCATGGCTTTTTGGTGAAGTTTGTGATGCTGCATTCAAGAATTTTAATGCCCCTTTTGGAATTGTTGTTCGTGATTTTACAGGTTATCTTCGTTATGTCTTCGGTAATTCTTGCCATTCCATATCCCCTGTCCATGCCGAGATAATAGCGGTACACTATGTTTGCTCGCTAGCATTTAATCGAGGATGGTTTAATGCTACTTTGGAATCTGACTCCCAACTATCTATCTCCTTATCATCTTCTGAAATACCCCCACATTGGAATGTAGCTGCTCTTGTGGAAGACGTTCGCTTATGGGCAAATAATATGCACTTATTGTTTTCTTGGGTTAATTGAGAACAAAATCAAGTACCTCATTGGGTTGCTCGTCATTCGTTTTCTATCACTTCAAATTTTAGTTGGTATGTTTATTTTCTTCAAGAACTAACCTCACTTGCAAGGAGTGATTTGTATGCGTCTTAAGTTTTTCTAATGTANTAGAAATATTTTAATTAATTTGACAAGCCTTTAATTTTCATTTTTATTTTTTCTTACGCAAATCTCCAAAATTCAGATTGATATAAAGATGGACAACATTCTTTTATTGAAGTTGTTATTTGGCATACTACCTGTATGTGCTAGTAAAACGTATGTTAAACAAGTTCATGCACACTGATTGCCTTCGCAAATTAATGCTATATGTTGAGGGATCATCATGAAGTTTAGTCTAATACAAGTTCTAGCCGTCACAAAGAAATAGTACTTGTAGATCTAAGTAGTGCGACGTCGGGTGCACTTGACCAACCAAACTAGGAAGCATGGACTCCATGTGCCTTCACTCGTTTCGATGGGTGATAAGCGCTTGCTGGCAAATTTTATAGATTTAAAAGTTTTTATCATTAACTAGCATTTTTTGATGGACTTTTGTACTTAAAATATATATTCCGCCTTAAATAATACAAACTGTAAACATAAAATAAAAAAATAAAAAATGTGTGGCTTATCCTATCAAAAATCTCTTTATATCTACAATGTAGAGCAAAATAACATTTTTTTTTTCTAAACTTAATTCAAATAACATTTTTTCTAAACTTAATTCATCCTATAAAATAGACTTTCCTTTTAGATTAAAAAAAATAAAATAAAAAATAAAAATAAAAAAAATAAAAAATTATCCGCACCCTCTGCTCC
>LBNU01029038.1:5626-16456 GCA_014162995.1 Artemisia annua
AAAAAAAAAAAAAAAAGAACCAATTTGTAGTGTAGTTTCTAAAATTTATCAAAGTGTGCCCCCCAGGCGAAAAAAATTGTAGCGTAAAATTTCTAAAATATTTGGCTTTTTATTGTAATCCAATCCCTCCCCCACCCAAGAACCAATTTGTAGTGTAGCTTCTAAAATTTATCAAAGTGTGCCCCTCGAGCAAAACTTTCTGCTGCCTCCTATACGGGCATTTCGTATTAAATCAAAATGCTAAATTCACCAAATACAGTAACATATAAAACTCAACAATCATTCAATCATAAAAAAAAAAAAACATATTTTAAAATAAAATTAGCACCTAATTCTATCAGATCACAGCCAAAATTTAGGGTGGTAAAAGTTAGATGCGTGACTAAACTGATCTGCTAATTAAAAAAGATAATAGATCAGAATAGATATACTATTGGTACCTGTGTGTGTATATATATCAGCTAGTTATAACGCCGGTAAGATATATTCCGGCAACAAAAAGTCACTGTTTTTGGCTAGGGACTTTTATTTATTTGGGAAAGGATGTCATGTTAGTTAAATAAAGTTTTAAGGCCCATAACTTTAAGCCCAATTAGGCCCGGCTCACTCTAGATGGCTTGTGACTTGTGAGCTAGTAGTAGAAATCGACTAGTTCAGGTTCAAATTTCAATAGGTATGTTATTTTGGGTAAGAAGGGTCGGAAATTATCACGATGATACTTGCGTACACATGAGTTAAAGAGTTGTAGATCTCGGATAAATTGAACAGGGAAAATCTTATATGTTTGACTATGTATGAGCTGGGTCGAGTTCGAGCTAGGACTTTTTACCTTTTAGCGTTTTTTAACGTACTACTACCTATTCGGGTCAAGTTGAGCCAAGCTTACTAGTACTTACTTTGTCCTAAAATAAATGTTAACTTTGGTAGAGTTGCACAGTTTTGAGAAAATGGAAAGATTTCAATGTTAACAAATAAAATGTGTTCTTTATATTTTATTACAGTTTTGGTTGGAAGTAATTTATAAACAAACGTTTATTTTTTGACAAACTAAAATAGTGAAGTGAACGATGGACATGTGGATTAATAGTGTTCCAACAATATGTGTCATCGAGTACTCATCGATGATGTAGCCGATTTGACCATGGAAATTTCCGTTAGTGAGTTCGATCCGCTGAGTTTCACCCCTAGATTCGGTCCCATTATTCAAGTTTTTGATATCGGATTGTCATGTAACTTAATGGAACTTCGAAGGCCCTATAGTAGAGAAATAACTTCAGCTATATATGCATAATTTATTTAGATTTCTATTTTCTTCAAGTGAACTATGAATTTTGTATAGACACGTTATGTTTAAATCAAAGATGTTTTCTAATATTGGTTGAATATAATTGAATGGAAAAGTTTTCGTCTCTGAAACTGATATTTTCAACACGAGTGCATTCGAGAAAATTTGTGTTAAAATCAAGTTAACATGCATCTACATTAAATCAAGTTAACAGTTACATGCAGGTTTGCGCCTGATTGGAGTTTGTAAGCGAGATAATGTACCTAATTTTGGCTCCTGATACAATAGATATGGTTACAAACAAACAAACTAAAATTACTGAAAATGATTAGATAAAGAGAATGAATCAGCAACCCCAAACCCCCTAAAAAATGTTTATGTACATGATGTATCAAAATGAAATAAGCATAACAACTTTTTAAAATGAACACCTAATATGACATTAAGAGTTCGCATTGGCTAATGAAAGGTAGCCGGTAGATACTGGAATGGCAAAACTTAACAGATAAAGCAAGCAAAGAGCATAAATAATCTAAACCATCCTCATTAGTTTGATAATGCAAAACCACATATACTTGGAGAGCTAACTTATTCGTCCTACAAGTCGATGAAACAATTTTGTTCTTCTTGTTAAACTAGCTCCAAAAAAGATCTTTGTATTCATGCTTTGTTTTCTATTGATGTTGATCAACATAAATTGAGCCTATGGAGCTTTTTGTCACTTGGGCATAAAGCTATCCAACATTTGTTTTCATTTGGGAATACAAAGTAGCTATAAGATGGTGGGGAAAATTTTCAGCGAGAACAGGGTTTTTGTCTTCCCGAATAATCTTCACGACGTCATTCCAATCAGCACAAAGACCACTCAAAAATTTCTCCACGTGTTTTTCGTTAGTATATGTTATTCCAAGGGTTCTCAAGTCACTAACAATATGTATAAATCTTCTAAATGCCTCCTCAATAGGTTCATGACGTCTATGCATTTGGAAGGTTTCGAAATTCTGAGTAGCACGATCGGTTTTGGAGTGCTTAAGTTGAGAATCGCCTTCATATGTCATTACTAGAGTTTTCCAAATATCATGAGCCGTTTCACACATAAAGATTATCCCAAATACATGGTTTGGTATGGCACAATAGAGAAGATGAATTGCCAAGTTCTTTTCATAATCTGTGGTTTCATCCTCTTTGGAAAATTCACTTTTAACAGCCGTACCACTTCCATCGGGTGACAGTTTAAGTGGCACGTAATCCCCATATTCAATGATTCTCCAAAGACGGAGACTTTTTAACTTTACATAAACTTCAAAACGTTTCTTCCAAAATAGGAACATATCAGGGTCAAGCAATGGTGGTACATCTAAAGAGACGCCTTCGAAAATGGCCACATCTTCTTTGGTTTTAGATGCCATCTGTCAAAGGAAACCATTCAAAAAGCAATATCATATTAAGTTCAGTGAGAAATATAAGAGTTAGTAATAACAATCATCAGTAACATGATCATGGTTACTTTTTGGCTTCTTGCCATGACAGTTTTGCTTCTTGTTTGCAATCAAACACCAAATTTCCAAATACGAATTCTAATTTAAAGGCAGAAACAAGGCATAGATTAGTATCATCTCAATCCTTTAAGAGTTAACAACAAGGATCGCTGTCAAAAATACTCGAACCCTACTAACCCGACCATACCCAAACCCGGGTCGGGTTATACGGGTTGCAAATCATTATTCGGGTTAAGCCAATTAACACAAACTCTTATTAGGTTCGGGTTTCGGGTGAGAGTTTTAACCTTATTTGGGTTTCAGGTTAACCCAAATAACCCGCATAAGGATTTTCATTTTTTTTCCATATCTTTCTTTGATTTTTTATTGAAATTCACCTACTTATTTGTATTTTTTATGTTATAATTTATGCGGGTCAAGTATAGGTAAGGTTTTTCTTCCTCAAAACCCGATTAACCTGACCTGAATAAGGCTTATTCTGGTCGGCTTTACCCGATTAACAGCCTTAAATCAGCATTTCATGATCTAAATGACTATATATATCATGTGAAATCATCGGATAACATAACCAAATATGTGAAATCATCACATGGATCATATAATGTACATGTAAAACGGCCGATGATTAATCATAACCAAACATGATGATCAACACTTTTACGACGCAATGCCAAACACCCTCTCACTTTTTCACAAAAAAAAATTGTATATGTAAATCTAACTATCTTATACATCAATATAACAGATTTTTTTTTTTTTTTTTTTTTTTTTACAAATATAACTATTTTTGAAGAGTTTCTTGTTTACAAAATAACCTAACTGGTACGCAACAAAAACCATCTAACGACTTACATGTATAAAGAACCCGGCCTACACTAGCAAAAACGCGACAAATGCAAATGTATGTTTTCACGTACACACCGAAAACAAACATATAATCTAAGACAAACAGCCCACATTTTGATGATTATGAACAAAATTTGAAGAAACTAACATCGATTAGTTCATCATTGAAACAGAAAAATGATCATTATCACACGTTAGGGAAAAGACTTACGACAAAGGCATGAATACGAGATCTCTTTACAAATAGGTTAAAAGAGCAAATCTTCCCAGAATATATTTAAGAAGAGCAATTTGCCATAAACTTTTTTGAAACAACTTTATAATAAAAATTTGATAATGATATGCTTTCTATACATAGAGTTGGTTTTGTGAACAAAAAATATGTTTATGGAATAAAATTTAAGGAGCCGTTTGGTTTATGATTTTTGGGTTCAACTTCAAGTAATGGTTTCATTCTAAATTGTTCAAGGTTTTTGCAATAGAAGTGAGTCCAGTAATAAAAGATTAATTCATGGCAAGTAAGGTGCCTTTTGCAAATCCAAATCCATAATGAACCCGTGATTATATCATCCCTCACAATTTATACATATATTAATTATTACAAAACAAAAACATCGTACTTTCTCTCTAATAAATTTATTTATCAACTACTAAAATAAATTGTTTAATAAATTTATCAAAAGATTAGTCGCAAAGGTTTGCCATTTATATGTTTGGGTCGTTGGGATAACAAAATGTACGCTTTTAAGTTTTAACACTCTTATGTGGCAACTTTAAGGCTAAAAAGTTAAACACAGTAGAGAAACATCTTGCGATAGCAAGAGCACAAACCTTCTAAGGTACACATCTTAGGAAATCGTCCAACATCATATCATAGCCAAAAACATGCTCGCTTTCACGAGATCCTAAAAGTGATCCGTCTACGTTTACGGTCTATATTTCAATATGGCAAAACAATGTAGGGTTAGAGACTCATCACACAACTCAGGGACTATTCTTTTTTACGAATAAGGCGATTTATCTAATTAGACAAAAATGTGCTCCTTAATACTCCGTTTTTACCATATCGCCAAAAGGGTGGATGCATTTCAATGTATTTTTCATCAGTATATATTTTTCTATGAACCTTCAAGTTACTAGCTAATAGACATACAATCGACAGATTCATCGTCAAGCATCTCAAAGTTGTTATGGACAACAAAGTCCCTTCATCAGTGCATGCAGTCATGGACAATGACAACCTTTTGATCGAAATCTTACACCGATAACCTGTAATCTTCATTAAGGTGTTCAAATTGTATCCAAACGCTTCACCAAAAAAAAAAAGGCTGATAGTACACATTTATTAGTTTTTTTTTATTCCTTTTTTAATCTGGACCGTTGGATTGAATGTTGATGGAACGCTTTGGATGCGTCCCCCCCTTTGTACGCGAGAAATGTTTGGGTTGTAATTAACCGCCTTCATAATTTAATTGGTTCGATTTTACTTGGTTTTTTGCTTTCTATAAAATATTTAATAAAATAAAAAAAAAAAAAAAAAAAAGTCGGTTTCAGTTTTATCTAGGTTTGGCTTTTATTAGTTTCTTTTTGGTTTCTATTAATTCGTCAAGGTTTTGTTTTTCGAAAGGTCAAAATTGTAATGCATCAACAAAACATCAACAAAACACAATGATTCAGCAAGGGGGTGTTTCTTTTCTTCTTAGTGGGGAAGAAAAGTGGGTCCAAACCTTAATACCTCTTAATTGGGGGAAGCATTAAAGCTTCACTCTCCCAAATAAAAGGCTCCTCTTAATTAGGTAAACACCCCCTAAGAAACTAATGAACATAAACAACGTTTAGAAGACAATTTTATTTTTTTGTCGTAAATTCACATAATAATGACAATAAAAACAAAATTACTGCGAGAAATTCTAAACGAGCAGTGTTTATATGTCCTAAATGACACTTTCAAAAAACAATTGAAACAAGAGTGTTTGAAGAAACAATAACTTAAATGGTCTCTTTTGTAATGGGATTTGGTCAACTAAACCGGGGACGCTAAAACAGGAGGCGCTCGATCATTTCAAGGCAGATTTCAAGGCAAACAATCCCTCCAATAAAGTCTTTCGCAACTTTGGTTTTTATGCGAAAACCAAACCGAACCATGAACTTCGGTTTCTACCTAATACAAAACCAAATCACTGGTTTCCGTCTCTTGGTTTTTTCTCAGCTTAGGGCCGATTTTTCACCTTTTTGCACACCTTTTTTTTTGAAATCAGAAGGAAAATGAGAATTGTATTATCAAATTCACTAAATAATGAAGATTACAAAACATTATATATAGAATAAACTAACTGTAACAAGGCGACAACAGTCAAGTCTTAAACAAACGGATCAAAGTTATGCAAAACCAACATTAGAGCAAAGCAACATAATTACAGATATGAACGAGAGTAGATTCAAGCTGACAGGTGTAGACAGAGCAGATTCATGCAGACATAACTAGACATACAGAGAACCAGGGTGGAATCAGAAAGATGTGTAATCAACAAAATCAGAGCAAAACCAGGTGGATCCAACAAATACAGATGCGAAATCAAAACAAGTTGTTGATGTCGAGATGCAACACATAACTACTCAAGACGTAGTCGGATTAGTTAAGACTGTAGTATCACCATCACCATCACCAATAATCCATTATAACCCAAACAAACACAACCTTGTTACCAAATACTGATACCAATATTAATACCAATGCAAACCTAATTTACTAACAAACACTTCCCACCATTGTTAGCTTTCTTTTTTTTTCGTCAATAGTAGCTTCAAAAAAAAAAAAAAAAAAAAAAAAAAAAAAAAAAAATTATTCCTCATCCATAATATATGAATCATATTTAATTCTGTAACAACCAACACACTAAATTCATCAACTAATCAAAACTTAAATCAATTCAATCAGCTGATTGTACAAAAGTGTGGCCACATGTGGTGTTTAATGAACCGACGGCGAAAGACGTACTATCGTTGACGATGAATCAAATATACCAACAAGTACACATTGAACATATGAATATCAAACACCAAATATATACGAATTCATAGCTCTTGATATCATATTACAATTAGAGAAAAAAATGACAATTGTATTATCAGATTCACTAAAGATTACAAAACACTATATACAAAATAAAGGGTAAAGTCCATGAATTAGCAACATACTTTCCCAAATTTACAGAGTTAGGTAACGAACTAATTTTATTACCAATTTAGTATGTAAAACCGGCTAATTTTGGACAATTTAGTCATTATTACCGGCCACTCACCCAAATTAAGAAATTAAATTTCCACGTGTATTATTTATTTTTTAAGAATTCCACCTGGAGTCCTGGACAATCAACCCGACCCGTATTAATTTTATAACCCTATAACCCGACCCATCCTTATTTACTTTACCCTAATGTCATTTACACGACAAAACAAATTTCCCCAAATCCCCCACTTGAAACCCTAATTTAATTGAAACCAAATCATGTCCATCTACCTCAATGATCGAACATGTGATTGTGACCTGCCCATAATGGTTTTAACATCATGGAGACACACTAACCCGGCTAGAAGGTTTCTTGTTTGTCCAAATCGTTACAAACCCGTGAGGAAGAAGTGTGAGTTTTGGGATTGGTACGATCCAGAGATGGACAGTGATTGGTACAGAATGCACTTGTACCAGATGTACACCCTTTTGAATCCACAACAAAGAACAAATTTGGGACAAGAGGGCAACCGTGAATGGAGGATTGAACAACTTGAAGCTGAGCTTGGTGAAAAGAAGATGGAGTTGCAGAAAAGTTTGAGCAAGTTGACCTTTTGGAAGTCAACTTTCTTTGCTTTTGCAGTTTGTATGTGTTTGATATTGGCAGTCAAGTAGAAGTGTTAGGGCAATGAAATTAGGTTAAGTATGATGTATTTTAGTTGTATCAGTGGTATTGTATCATGTACTTTGGTTTAATCTATGGAATGGTTTGTTTTGGTATTATCTTATGCACACAGTTTGTTTATACAGATCCTAACATGCTTCCATATTGTTTTGGTTGTGTCAAATGGCAAGTATTATAGGTCATGGATGTGTTGTGGTTGTACCAAAGAGTCAACACGGGTAAAAAGTGCATTGTGGTGTAAAGCACATGCATTTCACAGATTCCAAATGCATTTACCCCACAACTACCACTCTGCATTTTCACATGTTTTACTGCAAATGAGAAAAGACCAAAGACAAAGACAAAACTTTGAATTAAACAAGGCCCTTTGATACAGTCAAGGGGACATCATTCATTAAAGTAGATCTAGAATGACTACCAGTGGGGAACACATCCATTGTTTAATACAATCATGCTACCAACACAAAAAGATAAGGTTTAGGGTTTGTAAAGCATACATGACTGCAAATGAAAACTACCAACACAAAAAGATAAAGTTAATTGTTTTACATCCATGAAAGGATCAATAAGGATCTTAACAGAGAAGCCTTCAAGGGGTAGCATCTGGACTAACATCAAATGCTTTGTCAGGTGTTGAACCTGAACCTTGTGCATCAAACTTGAATTTCTTTCCTTGCATCATCTTGATTCTCTCTGATCTTCCTCTCTGTTTATAATAGATCCTGTTTTCTTGACTAACAGCTGCTTTCTTTTGTCTTGTTGCCTTTTTTTTGCCTGTGCTTGAACCTTCAGCTTGGAGATCTGAATCATGGACACCTGAAACTTGCTGAGGCAGACCATCAACATGTGAAGCTTCAACAACACTAGCAGACCCTGGATCTGATTCCTGTATAGCAGACTTAGGTTGAATTTGTGATTCTTGGGTTGGATGAACAAAGTTAATGGAAGCTTTCATTGCCCTGTATTCCATAATATCAGGATCATCCTCTGGGAATCTACAATCAAAGTAAGGATCCATCATTGCATCCCATTCTTGTTCTTTTCTTTCTCTTTCCTCATCCATTCGTGCAAACATCCTTTCTTCTTCCAATGCCTGCTGTAAAGCTTCTTCACCAAGTCTTTCAGTTTCCTCTCTTTCATAATTTTGCATATGTTCCTCTTGTTCATCCAATAGCCCTTGCATGTATTCATGATCCATTGCTTGCCTAATGTCTTCTTCATCCATGGTCTACAAACACAAAATAGTAATCAAGTAAGTATTCCTAGTATTGTCATTACATTTGCATAAGAAACTTATAAGTGTGGTATAAAAATAATACCCTTTGAGCACTGCCTCTGCCACCACCTCTAGAACCTCTACCACCTCCTCTAGAACCTCTGCCACCACCTCTAGTACCTCTGCCACCACCTCTAGAACCTCTGCCACCAATACCTTGCCCTCTGCCACCACTACCAGTACCTCTGCCACCACCACCAGTACCTCTGCCACCAGTTTCTTGGCCATTGCCACCACTCCCTTGCCCTCTGCCACCACCACCTCTGTTACCTCTGCCCCTTACTCTTGCTGATGCAGGTATAAGTTGTGGTTCTCTCTTTCTACCTACTGGTTTCCTAACAATTGGTGGTTTTGGAACTGTTGGTTTGTCACAAGTTGTCTTATTGTGACCAACTGTTTGGCAGTTTGAACATCTCATTTGCTTTCCCCTTCTACTCACTTGTGAGTTGTTCTCATCAGGTGCTTTGACTCTTGCTTTTCTGGGTCTTCCAGGCATTTTTCTAACAATTGGGGGTAATGGGGGATCATTGTTGGTCCTAATCCAGAAGAGAGATCCCAATACTGGCCTAATGGAGAATTGGTATGCATTGGCCCACATTTCTTGACTATACCAGTGACTAACCCCCTCATCTGCATCTCTACTTACATGCATATAAGCTGCAACTGCATGAATGCAGGGAACTCCACTTAGTTGCCATAACCTGCAAGAACATGTATGGTTGGTCAAGTTGATAGCAAATGCTTGAGCTCCAGATCTGACCTCCAACACATCATAAGTACTTGCTAGAACATCCCAATGCCTGCAAGATATACATGTATACACATGTCAGTCAAACAATCATATTGTAATTGAATCCACATAAAGTAAGTTAGAAAACACAAACCTTGACTCTCTGCTGTAGTATTCAAGTTTTTTCCTAACACTTGGGGTTATGTTGTCTTCTAAGTTAACTGCTAACTTGTGCATTGCCAATAACCTCTGCATGATGTATATCCTAATATCTTCCAACATAGTGATAATGGGCTTTGATCTTTGTAACAGGATAGCCCTATGATAACTCTCAGATATACCATTCTCAAATGCAGCACACTTAACATTCAGATTAAAGAATGCTCTGCACCATGTATTTGGATTTCTTTGCACTAGGTACAAATAAGCCTCATTATTCTCTATCCTCAAATCTTCCATCTTTGCATAAAATTGTTGCTCCATAGTAGCTGATGCAGACCTCCAAAAAAGGCTTTGTAATACTAAACCACTAAACTTCCTTTTGAAGTTGGCATAGACATGCTTTGTGCATTTTCTATGCTCTGCATGAGGCAACCACTCACCAACAGCATCTAACAGACCCTGTTTACAATTAAAGTTGAAAACAGTTACCTTAAAGTAAAAAACATTTAAAGTATATGCAATATTAGAATTAGTAAACATAATTACCTTATGTGAATCTGAAATGAGTGTTAATCATGTACCTTGTTCCAGGTTGAGATCATCATGAAGAAGTGAAAGGAACCAACTCCAATTGAAATAGTTTTCAACCCTCACAACAGCCCAAGCAATGGGGTACATCTGATTGTTGGCGTCTCTCCCATTGCTGTGAGCAACTCCCCTCTGCGTGTATGTTTCAGAAAACATCCATCTAAACCAATGATTCTCCTAAAACCTTGCAACCACCCATCTTTAACACCTGTTGAGGCAACATGATCAAGATCTCCTAATGTTTTGATAATGACAAATAAACCTTCGAAACACATAAAACGTCAAACGGTAGCCTAATTCCCCGAATCCACATGTCTGCTGCTGGCGCGCTGCCCGCGCGCTGACGCGCCAGGAGATTGTATGGTTTCGGGCGAATTTTCAAAGTCGGCTTTCCCCTTACCCGATAAATGTGGATCTTTCAATTCAGGTATGAATATGTTATGTGCTTAATTGAGAACACTCGAAATGAGTTTTGAGATTAGAGAGATCCTATTTTTAAAGCACCCACTTTGGGAAAACGCCAACTCAAG
>LBNU01029040.1:19414-30227 GCA_014162995.1 Artemisia annua
ACAGGTTGTAAACAAGTCACCAATCCACAACAATAACACCATGCATGAAAACCAGAAGTAAACCCAGAAAGCGTATACCCAAATCATGCATCAAGCAATCATGATCTCAATTCTCAAAAAGCTGAGGATGTGCCCAAGCATACAGCAATACGTCAACAAATAATGAGATCAAAGATAACAAACCATAGAGTTTACTAAAAACCCTAATATTCACATAGATCGACAACATACACATCTCCCCTCAAAACCCTCATAACCATGAAATCCATGCAATAGCCTGATGGAACAATCAACAACCAACCCTCAACAGGGTAATCATCATGATAACAAACAGATCACAAACCCTTAAGATGAACGAGCAGAAACACCAATGGATAATAACCATATGAACATGTCAATCCAACCATCCACACCAGATCATACGTAAAAGATAAACCAATAAGCAACCATACGATCCAGCCAAACCCAAAGAACATCCAAAAAACGATTAAGGATTAAGATCACAACCGAATATATATATGCAATAAGGAGGTCGGTTTACAAAACCCTAAACAAAACGATTTAAGGTTAAACCAGAAATCGTAAACAAACCCTTGCAAATAGTCCAACAACGATCCTAAAGGAGAATTGCTGGAGATCGAATAAGATAATAAGGGACAAACCGACTTTAAGTATTCAATGATTATGTCGGCAGAAACAAACCAAAGTAATACGAAACCCTAAATATAAACAAGAACCGATTAGAAAGTCGGTTAAGGATTAGAAATCGAAACCCTAATTGATTATACCAATAACACTAACAAACAATATGAAAAATCACACGATTTGAATGTGTTAAGGGAGGGGAACGATTAGGGATTTAGGGTTAAGTAAATAGGGACGATTTATAGAATAACAACAAGAAAACCAGCCCTCCACCCAAACAAATCAGATTCTATGTTGTTAATTCAATAATCCCAGAAAAGATTAAAGAAAAAACAGATAGGATTGGAAGAATTTTGGTCGGATTTGCTATGGTTGAGGGTGGAGGCTGGAAATCGCCCCTAGTGGGGGAGGTTTTCCAGCAATATACCTTCATCCCTATACGCTTGCTCACTGGATGAGAGCAATTGCCCTTTACATGATGATAGCCGTTGTGTCTAATGCTTGCACCTTTGATAAGAGCAATTGTCGCTTACATGATGAGATCCGTTGTCCCTAAAGGCTAACTTTATGAGGGCAATTTTTGCCTAACAAGATAAGAACCGTTGTCCCTAAAGGGTCACTTGTTGAAAACAACTGTACCTTATTTTCTAGGAGTCGTTGTCCCTAAACGCTTGCCCACTGGATGAGAGCAATTGCCCTTTAGTTTATGATAGCCGTTGTCTCTAATGCTTGCACCTTTGATAAGAGCAATTGTCACTTACATGATGAGATCTGTTGGCCCTAAAGGCTAACTTTATGAGGGCAATTTGTCCCTTACAAGATAAAAACCGTTGTCCCTAAAGGCTAACTTGTTGAGAGCAATTGTACCTTATTTTGTAGGAGCCGTTGTCCCTAAACGCTTGGTCACTAGATGAGAGCAATTGCTCTTTACCTGATGATAGCCATTGTCCCTAATGCTTGCACCTTTGATAAAAGCAATTGTCACTTACATGATGAGATCCGTTGTCCCTAAAGGCTAACTTTAAGAGGATAATTTGTCCCTTACAAGATAAGAGCCGTTGTCCCTAAAGGCACACTTGTTGAGAGCAATTGTACCTTACTTTATTGGTGTCGTTGTCCCTAAACGCTTGCTCACTTGATGAGAGCAATTGCCTTTTACCTGATGATAGCCGTTGTCTCTAATGCTTGCACCTTTGATATGAGCAATTGTCACTTACATGATGAGATCTGTTTTCCCTAAAGCCTAACTTTATGAGAGCAATTTGTTCCTAACAATATAAGAGCCGTTGTCCCTAAAGGATCACTTGTTGAGAGCAATTGTACCTTACTTTATGGGAGCCGTTGTCCCTAAACGCTTGCTCACTTGATGAGAGTAATTGCCATTTACATGATGATAGTCATTGTCCCTAATGCTTTTACCTTTGATAAGAGCACTTGTCACTTACATGATGAGATCTGTTGTCCCTAAAGGCTAACTTTATGAGGGCAATTTGTTTCTAACAATATAAGAACTGTTGTCTTTAAAGGCCACTTGTTGAGAGCAATTGTACCTTACTTTATGGCAACCGTTGTCCTTAAACGCTTGCTCACTTGATGAGAGCAATTGCCCTTTACATGATGATAGCCATTGTCCTTAATACTTGCACCTTTGATAAGAGCACTTGTCACTTACATGATGAGATCCGTTGTCCCTAAAGGCTAACTTTATGAGGGCAATTTGTCCCTTACAAGATAAGAGCCGTTGTTCCTAAAGGCTCACTTGTTGAGAGCAATTGTACCGTACATTATGGGAGCCGTTGTCCCTAAACGCTTGGTGACTTGATGAGAGCAATTGCTCTTTACCTGATGATAGCCATTGTCCCTAATGCTTGCACCTTTGATAAGAGCAATTGTCACTTACATGATGAGATCCATTGTCCCTAAAGGCTAACTTTATGAGGGTAATTTGTCCCTTACAAGATAAGAGCCGTTGTCCCTAAAGGCTCACTTGTTGAGAGCAATTGTACCTTACTTTATGGGTGTCGTTGTCCCTAAACGCTTGCTCACTTGATGAGAGCAATTGCCCTTTACACGATGATAGCCGTTGTCACTAATGCTTCCACCTTTGATAAGAGAAATTGTCACTTACATGATGTGATCTGTTTTCCCTAAAGCCTAACTTTATGAGGGCAATTTGTTCCTAACAATATAAGATCCGTTGTCCCTAAAGGCTCACTTGTTGAGAGCAATTGTACCTTACTTTATGGGAGTCGTTGTCCCTAAACGCTTGCTCACTTGATGAGAGCAATTGCCCTTTATATGATGATAGCCGTTGTCCCTAATGCTTGCACACTTGATAAGAGCAATTGTCACTTACATGATGAGATCCGTTGTCCCTAAAGGCTAACTTTATGAGGGCAATTTGTCCCTTACATGATAAGAGCCGTTGTCCCTAAAGGCTCACTTGTTGAGAGCAATTGTACCGTACATTATGGGAGCCGTTGTCCCTAAACGCTTGGTGACTTGATGAGAGCAATTGCTCTTTACCTGATGATAGCCATTGTCCCTAATGCTTGCACCTTTGATAAGAGCAATTGTCACTTACATGATGAGATCCATTGTCCCTAAAGGCTAACTTTATGAGGGTAATTTGTCCCTTACAAGGGGCGATTTCTGAAACCCTCATAACCCTAACTTTTTCAAATCGTTTTCCTCTAATTCGTCCATTCATCATGATCTTCCTTCTATGATTTGATTCCTATCAGATTTATCGATGGTTTTTAATGATTGTTGGTCGTTTTTTATGGATTCGGTTTGTATTTTTTCTAGGGTTTTGGAAATCGTCCCTTTTCTTGGCCGCCAATATTCCTATGCTGTTTTCAGTTACAATCCATTACATAATCACCTCTCTACCTTTAACTGGTCTTTGATTCGTTATTTGGTATGCAATCGATTGTGTATGGATCTGTTTTACATCGAATAGTGGTGTGTTTGGTTTTCACTCTTGGCGATTAAAACCCTAAAAACTCTTAATCGGTGCTCATCAGATTCTCTTTCTGTTGATTCGTATTATTTAGGGTTCTAACCGCCTTTAGGGTTTCTTTAGTCGATCTCTTATCCTTTGATTATATGTAAGTCGGTTCTTGGCTTCCTTTATTTACAGATCGATTGGTAACCCTTGATGCTTTATCGAAACCCTTTTAGGGTTTATCATTTTTAGGGTTATGCTGGTTGGTTTTGGGTTCGATTGTATGGATCTTCATGGTATTATCTTTGTTGTATGATCATATATTGGTGTTTGGATTGACATATTCGCATGGTTCTTGATCTTGGTCGATCCATTCCACGGTGGCTTTCATTGACAATCGATTACCTATTTTTAGGTTTCGCTTTTATTCTCTACTGAATGTAACTCTTGAGGTTTCGGATCTTTGCAAGTCGATTATGGATCGTGGTACATGATGTGGGTCTCTTGATATGGAGGGTTCATCCTGGTTACGTGGGTTTGGGAGAGTGGAAGTCAAGGTAATCTTGTGGAAGTCAAGGTAATCTTGTGTAAGTCAAGTTTAGTTGGTTATTGTTCAAAAATCACTACTCGGATTGCTGCTGGTCGTGTTGGATGTTGAGGCTTATTGGTTTCCTATTCAAAAGCTCATACGATCATTATTGGAAGTTAGGGTTTAACCCTATTGTATGTACAAGTCCATTGAATACACAAGTTTGGTTCGTAATGGTATCTTATGTTCATGTTCAGACTTGGTGGATAGGGCTTGTGTTCGTTGCTACTACAAACAGATTATATGTTGAAGATCGCTTGGATGTTGCTACGTGGATTCTTCATGGAAGTTAAGGTGGACCGCCATAGTGATATAGAAGACTCAAGTGCTTTTCTTGAGTAGTATTGTCAATTTTTATGTACTTTTGTCATTATTGGTAGGTTCATTTTATTGTAAGTTATAGGAATTGTGTGTCATTCTTATATTCGAGTCTGTAAGTGTCCTAAGGGACTGAGGTGAGGGATATCACCCTCATCCTATGTACTTCAACGTTTTTTGGTGTAATGCATTTTACCGGGGTGAATTAACCCTTTTACCCAAAAAAATAATTTGTCCCTTACAGGATAAGAGCCGTTGTCCCTAAAGGCTCACTTGTTGAGAGCAATTGTACCTTACTTTATGGGTGTCGTTGTCCCTAAACGCTTGCTCACTTGATGAGAGCAATTGCCCTTTACATGATGATAGCCGTTGTCATTAATGCTTCCACCTTTGATAAGAGAAATTGTCACTTACATGATGTGATCTGTTTTCCCTAAAGCCTAACTTTATGAGGGCAATTTGTTCCTAACAATATAAGATCCGTTGTCCCTAAAGGCTCACATGTTGAGAGCAATTGTACCTTACTTTATGGGAGTCATTGTCCCTAAACGCTTGCTCACTTGATGAGAGCAATTGCCCTTTACATGATGATAGCCATTGTCCCTAATGCTTGCACCTTTGATAAGAACAATTGTCAATTACATGATGAGATCCACTGTCCCTAAAGGCTAACTTTATGAGGGCAATTTATCCCTTACAAGATAAGAGCCGTTGTCCCTAAAGGCTCAGTTGTTGAGAGCAATTGTAGCTTACTTTATGGGAGTCGTTTTCCCTAAACGCTTGCTCACTTGATGAGAGCAATTGCCCTTTACATGATGATAGCCGTTGTCCCTAATGCTTGCACACTTGATAAGAGCAATTGTCACTTACATGATGAGATCCGTTGTCCCTAAAGGCTAACTTTATGAGGGCAATTTGTCCCTTACATGATAAGAGCCGTTGTCCCTAAAGGCTCACTTGTTGAGAGCAATTGTACCTTACTTTATGGGAGCCGTTGTCCCTAAACGCTTGCTCACTTGATGAGAGCAATTGCCCTTTACATGATGATAGCCGTTGTCCCTAATGCTTGCACACTTGATAAGAGCAATTGTCACTTACATGATGAGATCCGTTGTCCCTAAAGGCTAACTTTATGAGGGCAATTTGTCCCTTACATGATAAGAGCCGTTGTCCCTAAAGGCTCACTTGTTGAGAGCAATTGTACCTTACTTTATGGGAGCCGTTGTCCCTAAACGCTTGCTCACTTGATGAGAGCAATTGCCCTTTACATGATGATAGCCGTTGTCCCTAATGCTTGCACACTTGATAAGAGCAATTGTCACTTACATGATGAGATCCGTTGTCCCTAAAGGCTAACTTTATGAGGGCAATTTGTCCCTTACATGATAAGAGCCGTTGTCCCTAAAGGCTTACTTGTTGAGAGCAATTGTACCTTACTTTATGGGAGCCGTTGTCCCTAAAACGCTTGCTCACTTGATGAGAGCAATTGCCCTTTACATGATGATAGCCATTGTCCCTAATGCTTGCACCTTTGATTAGAGCAATTGTCAATTACATGATGAGATCCATTGTCCCTAAAGGCTAACTTTATGAGGGCAATTTGTCCCTTACATGATAAGAGCCGTTGTCCCTAAAGGCTCACTTGTTGAGAGCAATTGTACCTTACTTTATGGGAGTCGTTTTCCCTAAACGCTTGCTCACTTGATGAGAGCAATTGCCCATTACATGATGATAGCCGTTGTCTCTAATGCTTGCACCTTTGATAAGAGCAATTGTCACTTACATGATGAGATCTGTTGTCCCTAAAGGCTAACTTTATGAGGGCAGTTTGTTTCTAACAATATAAGAACCGTTATCCCTAAAGGCTCACTTGTTGAGAGCAATTGTACCTTACTTTATGGGAGCCGTTGACTTTAAACGCTTGCTCACTTGATGAGAGCAATTGCCCTTAGAAAAACCCTAAAAATTCTCTCTCTTTGGTGAAAAAAGGCGACAAAAAATAAACCCTCCACTCCTATTCGGTTCATCACCAAATCCATGATTTTCTTGATTTTCTTCCATCAATCTGTTAGGGTTAGTGATTAACATTCGTGTTAATTAGTTTCTTGATCAAATTCGTGGAGATAAACAGGTTCTTGGTGTGTTTGGGTAAAATTGTTTCTTTTAGGGTTTATTCAGCCGCCATTGAGTATTAATTCGTTCCTTCTTTTTCTATAATTATTTGAGTCGGTTTATTATTCCTTATACATCCTAATCGGTGTTAGGGTTAATTAATTCGACTTTATATTCATTGGAATGATTTGAAGGGTGGTGAGATCTGCTGGTCTATTTTCCAATCTTTTCTTCAAACCCACTCCTAATTGAAGTCGGTTTTCTTGTTCCTTATATATCCTCATTGGGATTAAGGTTTTCAAAATCGATTTTAGTACTCTTGGTTTGATCAGAAGCTATTGTTTGGGGCGTTACTGATTGGAATCGTGCTACAATTAATAAACCTTTTTTTGGGTTTGATTTATCTATCCGTTTGCAAGTAAACCTTTGTAGGTTTTTGGGTATTGTAAGTTGTTGAATGTGGGTTATAGAGAGATGAAATCCACGAGGACTGCTACTCCCCATCCTGTGGTTAATTTGGAAGAAGTGAGTGCACGTATGGCTCGCTTGAAAAGGGTTAATGCTGGGTACGATTTATCTCCTACTCGGCAACATGTTAGGGTTTTTACACACCCTATTCAGAATGATGAGGTGCATAATCAGGTTGTGGAGCCTTTGACGTGTAAAAATACAACTGATGGTGCTGCTAGTAGTGGTATTAGTTCTGGTGAGTTGGTTATTGAACCTACAATGAACCCTAATGCGACTTATAGTACTCCTGGTGGTGAGGCTGTTGTTGGTGTTACTGAAATCGTTGGTGATATGCCTCATAATACAGGTAGTACTACTATGAATTTTCCTAATAACGTTGGTTCTGATCCGAATGGTGCTAAACAACAAGGGGTACGTTTGGCTAGTTCTAAAACTAATATTCCTATGTCTAACAATGGTGTGGCATCTGATTCTTCGGGGGCTGCTAGTGTTGATACGACCAAGGTTAATGGTGATGGGCTGGTCAATGGTGGAAATATTGGAGGTTCTTGTGAGCCTAATGTACCTAGTGAATCACATGTTGATGAGGCTACTAGGTCGGGTTCAAGAGTGGTTATTCCAATGGCCGTAGTTGATGATATGTGCACTAAACTTAATAATTCATTATACGGTTATTTCATTGGTCAAAGAATTGCGTTTCCTATTGTGGAAGATTATGTCAAGCATGCTTGGGCTAGGTTCGGCTTTGAACATGTTATATTGCGGAAGGGTTTCTTCATTTTCAAATTCTCATCACTTGAAGGTATGAATAAAGTTCTTAATGGTGGTCCCTGGTTTATCAGATCTATGCCTTTATTCTTACATGTTTGGGTGCCTAATATGAGGTTGGAAAAGGAGAAGTTTACTAAGGTACCGGTTTGGGTACGTATCCATAATGTACCTTCCGTTGTATACTCTAAAGTCGGTGTAAGTTTGATTGCAAAACAGTTGGGGCGGATAATACGGTTAGATGCGGGTACTAATGATATGTGTAAGAATCCTTGGGGACGTTATTCATATGCACGGGTACTTATTGAATTATCGGCTGATTTGGATGTTTTGGAATCAATTGGGGTTGAAATTCCTTTGCCTAAGGGAAAGGGTAGTTACATGGAAGTTCTTGATGTTGAGTATGAATGGTAGCCATCTTGGTGTTCTAAGTGTGTTTGTTTCAATCATGATGATGATGGGTGTCCTCTTAGGCATAAGCGGGTTACTAAGGATTCGACTCAACAAGATGGTAAGGTTCACGCTACAAAGGCTGGTCATACTAATGATAAGGGTAAGAAAGGGACTTGGGGGATTTCAACTAAGTCTAAACTTTCATACAAACCTGTTTCTAAACCGGCTACCAAGAAGAAGAATAAAGGTACACAACCTAATGTCGGGGCTGCTAAGCCTACTAATGGTGATTCTAATTCGAGTGGTACATCTCATGATGCTTTGAAGAGTGATTTAGGGGCTGCTACTGTTGAGGATGGACATACTCAACTTGAGCAGCCGGACCATGTGGATGATCATGCTTCTGTTGGGGGTGTGGAATCCGTGGGGATCAATGGTGTTAATGCGGTTCCATTGCATAACACTAGTGATGGTTTATGGGAGCTTGGTTCTCACAATGATGGTGCTTCTACAAGCGTGACTTCTTCTGATTTTGATAATTCTAGCTCGTTTACTACTATAGTGAAGAGTCCTATGAAGAGGGTTACGTTTGCTGATGAAGTTGAGTTTGTTGATGATGTTGATGAAGTTGATGAAGTCTACGAGAACTACGATGATATTGCAATGTATTCCAAGTTCAAGAATGGTTCTCCGAAAGATTTCCAGGTGCAAGGGCGCAAGAAGAAATAGTTTTATGTCTATTATTTTTGTTATTCTTGCTTGTTATGTTGCTTTTGTTTAGCATGGTTGTTTGGTCAGTTGCACATGTTGTGGATGTTAGTTTTAAGAATGGTATGCCATTCTTAGATAAGAGTCTGTAAGTGTCCTCAGGGACTGAGATGAGGGAAGTCACCCTCATCCTATGTACTTCAACGCTTTTTGGTGTAATGAATTTTGCCGGGGTGAATTAACCCTTTTACCCAAAAAAGAGCAATTGCCCTTAACATGATGATAGCCATTGTCCCTAATGCTTGAACCTTTGATAAGAGCACTTGTCACTTACATGATGAGATCCGTTGTCCCTAAAGGCTAACTTTATGAGGGCAATTTGTCCCTTACAAGATAAGAGCCGTTGTTCCTAAAGGCTCACTTGTTGAGAGCAATTGTACCTTACTTTATGGGAGTCGTTGTCCCTAGACGCTTGGTCACTTGATGAGAGGAATTGCTCTTTACCTGATGATAGCCATTGTCCCTAATGCTTGCACCTTTGATAAGAGCACTTGTCACTTACATGATGAGATCCGTTGTCCCTAAAGGCTAACTTTATGAGGGTAATTTGTCCCTTACAAGATAAGAGCCGTTGTCTCTAAAGGCTCACTTGTTGAGAGCAATTGTACCTTACTTTATGGGTGTCGTTGGCCCTAAACGCTTGCTCACTTGATGAGAGCAATTGCCCTTTACATGATGATAGCCGTTGTCTCTAATGCTTGCACCTTTGATAAGAGCAATTTTCACTTACATGATGAGATCTGTTGTCCCTAAAGGCTAACTTTATGAGGGCAATTTGTCCCTTACATGATAAGAGCCGTTGTCCCTAAAGGCTCACTTGTTGAGAGCAATTGTACCTTACTTTATGGGAGCCGTTGTCCCTAAACGCTTGCTCACTGGATGAGAGCAATTGCCCTTTACATGATGATAGTCGTTGTCTCTAATGCTTGCACCTTTGATAAGAGCAATTTTCGCTTACATGATGAGATCCGTTGTCCCTAAAGGCTTACTTTATGAGGGCAATTTTTCCCTAACAAGATAAGAACCGTTGTCCCTAAAGGTTCACTTGTTGAGAGCAATTGTACCTTACTTTATGGGAGCTGTTTCCCTAAACGCCAGCTCATTTGATGAGAGCAATTTCCCTTTACATGATGATAGCCATAGTCCCTAATGCTTGCACCCTTTGATAAGAGCAATTGTCACTTACAAGATGAGATC
The DNA here is from genome assembly GCA_014162995.1 of Artemisia annua. Classification (NCBI taxonomy): domain Eukaryota; kingdom Viridiplantae; phylum Streptophyta; class Magnoliopsida; order Asterales; family Asteraceae; genus Artemisia; species Artemisia annua. Next base: position 29,623 of record LBNU01029040.1, read on the forward strand.
CGTTTTCCCAAAAGGCTAATTTTATGAGGGCAACTTGTCCTTTACATGATAGGAGCCGTTGTCCCTAAAGGCTCACTTGTTGAGAGCAATCGTACCTTACTTTATAGGAGTCGTTGTCCCTAAACGCTTGCTCACTGGATGATAGCAATTGCCCTTTACATGATGATAGACGTTGTCTCTAATGCTTGCACCTTTGATAAGAGCAATTGTCGCTTACATGATGAGATCCGTTGTCCCTAAAGGCTAAATTTATGAGTTCAATTTTTCCCTAACAAGATAAGAGCCGTTGTACCTAAAGACTCACTTGTTGAGAGCAATTGTACCTTACTTTATGGGAGACGTTATCCTTAAACGCTTGCTCATTTGATGAGAGCAATTGCCCTATACAAGATGATAGCCATTGTCCCTAATGCTTGCACCTTTGATAAGAGCAATTGTCACTTTACATGATGATAGCCGTTGTCTCTAATGCTTGCACCTTTGATAAGAGCAATTGTCACTTACATGATGAGATTCGTTGTACCAAAAGGCTAACTTTATGAGGGTAATTTGTCCCTTACATGATAAGAGCCGTTGTCCCTAAAGGCTCACTTGTTGAGAGCAAT
>LBNU01029043.1:0-33788 GCA_014162995.1 Artemisia annua
TCTTCAAAATATTGAACCAAACTTCTATATTAAACTCTACTTTAAGTAGTCAAGGTTATAAATGGCGTGAGGCGTGACGTGGCGGCATGGCCACGCCTCATGCCTTACAAGCCATGGCGAAGTCATGACGTTCTTTAAGGCGTGACTAAGGCGGCAAAAAAATATTTATAGATTTATCATTTATGTTATAGTATTATATTTCATATACATTTATACTACTATATTAGACATTTAGACTAATACTTATTATATATTTACCAGACCCAAATACGAAATAGCCCAAATTCCAAATACTGGTTCAAAATAGTTATTAAAAAAAAATGGTTCAAAAAGGCTCACCACGCCTTACCAAAAGGCGCGCCTTTTCTCGCCTTTTTCCACGTCACGCCTAGAGCAGCCGCCATGGTCCATTTCGTGGCGGCGAGGCCACGCCTCGCGCTTTGACGACGACTTTGCAGCGCCTTGGCGCGCCTTTTAGAACACTTTATTTAACACACTAAGAGTCAACTTACCTCTCCCATACTTTTTCTTTCAAAATAATTTTATACTCCGTATTAACTTTTAAAGACTAACAATAACCAAGGCTTTATTTCTATCATTTTGGGCAATGGCCGGTGAGGTTAGTTGGAAGGTTCTTCATAATTGAATTAGCATGGCAAAGTTTAATAATCATGAAAAATGTTGATCAGTTAATTATAGCTTTTCAAATCTATCGATATATATTTGAGTCAAGAATTGGAATAGGCGTAGTCGGCTGGCCTCTCGGGTGTCAACACTAAGGTCTATAGAATCTACGATTTTGAGGAAGTCCTTAAGGTGTTGATTTGGGTCTTCGGAACGAAGCCCATGGAATGCGCATCCTCTTTGCACCAACTGGATGGTGTCGGATCTCAAGGGTGTCACATTGGCTCCTTGGTTGAGCTCAATGGTGTTTCGATAGCCTTGATGGCTAGGTCGGGAGTACTCTCCTAAAGTGTGAGCTCAAGGAGGTGGGTTGGGAAAGTTTTGGTTGTTTGGGTCGAGAAGATTACCACCTTCCATGATGTCGGATGGTAATGGTTACGAACAAAAACACGAAGAAAAAGATAGACTAAAGAGATCCTAGAAAAATAAAATAAAATCTCACTAGAAAGGAGTCTAGTGAGTAGACCTAATTAAAAAAATAAAAATTAACCTAAACAATAACTATTCCCCGGCAGCGGCGCCAAAAACTTGATGCGCGTGGGATTGCTTACGCACTTTGTTTTACCTCTTAAGGGATCTCAAGAGGCTTACAATCCCCACCAGGCAGTGTACCTGACCGATGTAGTATAGTGTAGTGGCAAGTACCGGGGGATTGATCGTTCTCTCACAGGGAATAGTGTTCGTTAGGTTAAAGACTACTCTAATTAAGGTCTAAGGGTGGAGGATGATTATTTTTGTATTTTTATGTTTTTTTGAAAGCAGTAAAATCTCGGTTTTGAAGGAGTGGGCGGAATTAGTTGCTAGTCAACTAACCCAAGTTATCTACTTATGCAATTAAATTAAAGTTTTGAGAAAACAATGGTGGGGAAAGTAGTGTTTACTTAGATTTCATTACTCCCTAACTATCTTTTACCATGTAATTAGTATGTTGAGTTTGCGTGGATGACGGGTGTATTCCTAACAAGTCGTAGGGAGTGCGTTCAATTCCCTAACTCTATAAGCTCCTACCTCACTCTATGACGATACGTCAAGTATCCTATCATAAGCTCACCGATAGCAACCTACGCATGAAATACTACCTTAAAATCGATTAACGCACATACGATTCACGTTTCCTAAGACGTTCAAGCTTGTTACCGTATAGGAGGTTAGCCAGTTTTCTTAAGTCTAACGTAGATGAAACATTCATCCAAATCACAATCACAACATACACATCACATGATAATCAATAGTTAGGTTTCATTAGATCTAAGCAAACACAAGTTAATTTAGCCTAGCATGTTAAAGGAAAGAAAAGCACAAACATAAATCATACAACACATAGACATATTGTATGGATTGAATGAAGACTTATCTTAGATTAAACATGCAAGTTAGAGGGGTAAAAGTACCCTCTAAGGTCTATGATACACGAGCTAGGGTTTAACCCTTAAGTTCTCCACCAAGTTCCTCCTTTGAAACAATAAAATTCATCCTATATATATAGATAATACGGGCTGACGGCGTCAGCCCAAGGTGTGACGCCGTCACGCCGACGATTAGGGTTTTGTGATGGCCTTCTTGACGTCGTCACGCCGCCTTGTTCCAGATCTGACGGCCTTCCTTGACGCCGTCACCAAACTAGGCTAAAAACTCTCTGGCCCGTCATGAGTAACTTCCAATTTCTTCACTTCAGTTGTTCCTGACGTCGTCACGATGAAGCTTGTGACGCCGTCACCTTCTGTGCACTTTAGGGTCTTTTGAGATTTTGTTGTTTTCCGCACTTTTTCACTCCGAAAACGCCCGAAAATGCTTCTTGTGTGATTTTCTCCTCAAAAGTACCTAAAATGAGAAAAGAAACGACTTTGGGTGAAATCCGATCCAATAATATACGAATTAGGACTCAAACTGACCCCTAAAAAGGTAACATTTTTCGTCTCATCAACACTCATCAATCATCTTCCATTACAACTTTACAACCTATTTCGGTGAATTGACCAAGGCTCAATAAATTACTTTTTAGGCTTGGGATGTAATAGACGTGTGAAATAATTCTTTGTTTCTCGTCATCACATTCTATTAAAATTGACCCTTTGCCTTTGATCTCTATGTGTGATCCATCTCCGAATTTCACTTTTCCACTAACTTTCTCATCTAATTCTTTGAAGTGTTCTCTTACTCCTTTCATATGGTTACTAGTTCCGTTGTCTAAATACCATAGACTATCCAAATTTGTCTCTTGTGTTTCTACCTCTTCGTGTAGAGAGACATTTTGGTCTTCAACTTCTCTTACAAGTGGATCTTCTAAAATTGCCATTAATAAGGTAGGTTCTAAGTCCTCCTCGACAAGATTAGATTGCATGTTAGTGTTTGTCTTGGCATAACACTTATTTGCAAGGTGTCCTTTCTTGTTGCATTTGTAACAAGTTACATTGCTAAGATCAAAGTTTGATCTTTTGAAGTTGTTATGAGGTTTTTCTCCCTCTTTCCTTTCTCCTCTAAATTTCTCGTGATTTTTATTGTGTGAGAATTTATTTCTTCCATTACCACAACCTCTAAAATGTTTTCCTCTACCTTCATGTCGTGTGAACATCAATTTTTCTTAATTGTTCTCCTGTTTCCCTTTCTTAAACTTAATCCTTTCTTCATAGGTCTTAAGTCTACCAATTGCTTCTTCAAATGTCATAGTGTTTAGATCGGAATATTGTTCTATAGATGCTACTATTTGCAGATACCTATCAGGTACAGCATTTAGTAATTTCCTCACTAAATTTTGATCTTTTATTTCGTGTCCTAGACTAGCGGCTTTGTTTACAAGAATTGTTAGTTTTCCTGTAAAAGTGTCGATTGTTTCATCTTCCTTCATGTGTAACAATTCAAGTTCAGATCTTAATGTTTGAAGTCTGGCTTGTTGTACTTTTTCTTCGCCTAAATGTCTAGCCTTTAAAGCCTCCCATAGCTTTTGGGGTTTTGTGCTTTGTTATTTAAAGTAATTGATCTTCGGGTAAGGATTGGTAAAGGTATGCAATAGCAGTTTTCTCTTTTTTCTTATCGGGTTGCGTTGAGTCTAATGGCTCTATCGTTTCCCATAACCCATTTGCTTCCAAAATAATTTGCATTCGAATTGCCCATAGTGAGTAATTCGCGGGTTTTAACATCGGGCATTGGAATTGAGGGGTAGTGTTAGGTATACTATCCTCCTTCTTTCCACTATTTCCACCGTCTTTAGTCATTTCTTAATGATAATGACAAAGTAATCTCCTAAAATTCTAACACGGGATGTGTTAAGAATATAGTGCGCGCTTCTAATGTTTTGTGTCTAATGTGACAATCAAAACCTATAGGATTAGTTAAAATACTATCCTTGGAGATTATAAGTTAAAAATGAATATACCTAAGGTTAATTACTCCTTAAAAGTTATTCCTAATTATAATAAGCAGCGTATTTACACTAGGTTATTATCAAATAAATATGATAAGATACTTATTGATATAATGATAGTACTTATCAAAAAAAATAAATTACACTATACTAGATTTGTAATAAGTATAATTTATAAAATAGAGGGGTGGATATTGAAATTTCGAAACCTGGGGGGTTAAATTTAAACCCGTAGCCCTTTTTGTGGTTTGATGTTTGCCCTAGGCGTTTATAGTACGCCTCTTTTCTCTCTTTTGTATCTCTTTGAGAGATAAAAGTTGTCTCTGGTCCTTTTGGTCGAGACTTGGAGATCTGCTTTTTTGGTTCTTCTAGATGGTTGACCGTCGGATATTAGGCTTTGGTTAACCTTCTTCTTCACGGGTATTCGGTGTTCTCGTTTATTCGAGCGCCGGTTAATCCTTCTTGGATTTGTTTCTCCGTGTAAAAATTGAATCAAGATGATTCAAAAAAAATGAAAAGGGCATATTGATTCTGGATACAGCAGGTGTGTTTGTTCCTTTTTATGAATCAATTTGATTGTTTCCTTTTCTTTGATGACCCTGTCGTGTTAACGATGGTATGGTGGTTCTTGTTCTAAATCGGATTGATGTTTTTGTTTGGTAAAAACAAAACCTTTGTTCCCTTATGTTGTTTTCTACTCTCGGTAAAATTTGAAAAGAAAAAAAAATTGCAAATTGATTGAAATACCTTTTCTTTATTGCCGGTAACTATGTTACGAGGCGGTAAAGAATTAAGTGTGTTTCTCGGAATCACAGAAATGATTGTTTCGAATGATTGTGGTTCGAATAATATTTGCAGAAAGAAAAGAAAAAAAATTACCGAGTTGTTTTCTGGGAATATGTTCTTCGATTCAGGGCTAATTAGAACCCTTTGGTATATGATGATTTGGTTAGATGAATCCAAACATCTCTGATACCAATTGTTGGCCTTAACGTTGGATCTTTATTGGTCTAACGTGGTCACAATATACCAATACACGATTATGTTCAATGAAATGTTTTCTATTAATTCAAAAATAATCATTCATCAAGTATTTTGTTTACAGAGTCTAATCTATTTATAATAAGTGAAAAGGTGCAATTGAAGGGTTGTGTTGGTTCGGCAGAATCCAACAGATGTGTTGCTTCAGTTTGTAACTGTCATTTGACAGTTATTCATGCGTGTCGACTTTTTAATAGTTGACTTTGACTTTCGGGTTTGACCCTCTATATGGGTAGGATTCGGATAGGATTGGGATTAACCCAATAGCGGTCACTAGCCAGGTAACACGTTACAGTAAGGAACAACTCGTTACTGCCCTGTATCTAGGCCGTAAGTAGAAGTCTATGTAGAAACGTAGAGGGGGGGGGTGAATACGTTCTCTTTAAAACTTAAAATGTTTCGTATCAAATTCCCGATCAAGTGTGACTAAATATGAATAGTAGTTATGTCACTCATAACAAACATATATGTCACTCAATTACAAGTACACAAGCAGTCACATGAACATAAGCAACACTACACGAGGTTTAAACATTTTAGCTGATTCTGATTATACTGGGGACGGTCCCTAAAATACACAGACGGTCCCTTAAATGTTGGGGGACCGTCCCTATATAAAGGACCGCCGCCGGTGGACAGTATATTTCGTGTGATTAAGTTTTCTAGTGTTTTGTATTTCTAAGTTAACTAGTTTATATCACAAGCATACACACAACAATCCACACAAACTAAATACAATGCAAGTATGGAAAGTAAAGAGATAGGAAGAGAAAACGCAAACTGGACACGATGATTTATAGTGGTTCGGCACGAAGCACCTCTTCGTCCTACTCCACTCCCCGAGTACCACACTCGAGAGTTACTTCACTAATCAAGACGCTCCTTTATGGTGGAACAAACCTTACACAAGCTTACACCAAGTTTACCGACACTAAGCAGAATGTCGAGTTCTAATCCTAGCTAGNTTATAGTGGTTCGGCACGAAGCACCTCTTCGTCCTACTCCACTCCCCGAGTACCACACTCGAGAGTTACTTCACTAATCAAGACGCTCCTTTATGGTGGAACAAACCTTACACAAGCTTACACCAAGTTTACCGACACTAAGCAGAATGTCGAGTTCTAATCCTAGCTAGAACCAATCTATACCAAGGCCCACGTGGCCACACAAACAAACACTCTTGTCCCACTTAGATCGACACATGATCCAAGCCTTCACACGAACGAGCACTCCCGTTCACTTGAATCTTCACACTAAGACATACTTGGATCTTCACCCAATCCAAGCCTTCACACGAGACACACTTAGATCATCACCTGATCCAAGCCTTCACACACCAACTCAACTAAGTCCTAACTTACATAGTAGGACACCACACACCATACAACAATTACATGACCTATTCTAGTTACAAGATTTCTTGGATCTACATCACCATCCAAGTTCACACAAATAAACCCATCCTCGACTCACACACAAGTCGGAAACATTGACAATATTTATAGAACCTATCACGATAACACTTGTTACCTTTGTGTGTGGACACCTATAACATCTCAGATCTTTATCTATGTCGAGAGTTCTTCTCTTACCCATGAGGTAGAGGAAAAAGAAAATCATAACACTAGTTGGTGTGTGGACTCAATAACACTTCGATTATTGACGACTTCGAGTGTTCTTCTCTTTCACATGATGTAGTGGATGACGGGATCACTTATAAACACATACCAAAGAGTTATAGTGATCAAAGATGAAAAAGGAAAGACCAGGAAATTTTTGTGCAAAGAGGATCAGTTTTTCTGATGAAAATGGGTCATTATTTATAGCCTGCACGAGGAGCGTCGGACGGTCCCTTAAACCTTGGATGGTCCTTTATTAATAAGGGACCGTCCCATAGATAAAAGACCTCCGCGACAGTTTTTGTCCTTTCGTGGTGAAATGTTACCTGGTGAAATTTTGTCTGATTTGGGCGGGAAATGAGGCCGTTTTTCACATTTGAAAATTCAAATTTCAAAGTTATTTTTCTTATTAAAACATTTCTTTATAAATACAAAAATAATTTGTCTAATTTATTTTTGTAAAAATGTTTTGTCACATTTATAAAAATGTGAGGTTTAAGGACAAAAAGAATTTTCTTTGATCACTTAACAAAATTGGTAAAGTGTGTTTGTACATACCTGAAGTGATGTCGAGAGACGTTGAAGTGTGAACGAGTAACTTGTGCACTTTACGTTATGTATTACAAGTTACCCGTTTGTCATCATTAAAACATGAAGACATTGTATAGATTAAACGTCGTAACGTTTGCACTAACAATCTCCCCCTTTTTGATGATGACAAATATGTAAACCATAACTCATAGTAGAGTGTAGAAGTTACTAGTTTACACTTCCTCTCTCCCCCTTTTGTCGAAGCAAAAAGGTTTCGCCAATGTTGAGGTAGAACTTGAGCTTGAGAGAACAACTTGAGAACATAACTTGAGAGGACAATCATGAGCATATGGAATAAGAGATGATCCCCGAATGTATTAGACTATCCCGACCCCCATTATTTAAAGAATTGAGCGTGCATCATCCTAGTGAAGCCTTGCTCCTACCGCCATTATTTAACCAACTCCGAACTAAGTACCCAACTACTTCCGAGCTCCCCCTAGCTCATTGCATCCTTATTGACATTAGCATATCCATGAGCTCCCCCTAGCTCATTGCATCCTTCTCAACCTACATCAAGGGTTAGTTTCAAACAACAAAGTATGTAGATGCATCGACGATTTGCAGACTCTTTGTGAATGTGGGTAATCATTAATGGATGATTGAGAATCATGGAATTTTGAGGTGTTTTGTTGGTTGACGACCAAAGGTGGATATGCGAAATGAGGTGGTGATGACTCAACAACACTTGAAGCTTGGATATCTTCTTTGTGTTCTTCACTTGCTAGAAAGTGGAAAAGATGCATTTCATAATGAATTCACTTGACTTTCGATGACATAGACAAATATGTTAATAAGTGTATGAATATGACAATTGCCCTTTGTTTCAAAGAGCGACACAAGGGTGAATATAGGTTTATGTATCATGAAAGGTGGTTTAACCTTAATGGGTTAGGTTGTAGTGGGGATGACACACTTGTTTGGTTACATGGTAGAATATTCTTGTGAAGATGACTAGGTGTATGATATTGACTCTTGGTTTCTTTGAGGGCATGGAAATGGTGGACGACTCGATATTGGTAGAACAAAGGATAACTCGGTTTTTCATTTCACATTGGTGGTTTGAGGTTTGAGTGATGAAAGGTTATGAGGAAGATGCTTCTTTGTGAGTTTTTGACAAGGCATGATGTAGGATGGTTCAAACTTCAAAGTATTGCAGAAGAGGAAAAACAGTGAACCAGTTCGTGACACCTTTTACTTGGGACAGTCCTTTAAATCATTGGACGGTCCTTTAAAGATAAGGGACCGCCAATGCAATAAGGGACCGCCGTCAGTAAGGTGCAGAGTCTCTCCAGTTTTCTGTTTTTCCCAGATTAAGAGTAATCAAATGATTAAGGAATCGTTTAGGTAATAAGGCGGGATTGTGACACTAGACACCCTAAAGGAAGATTATGATCTAGTGTTCGGAGGAATAAGCCTAGTTACCTAAGAATCAAAGATTTAAGCATATAAGTCATTTAAACATGCATCACATAACAATCAAGGATATTAGCATGTAAGACTATATGACATCTAGGAGGTATCATCAAAGGCATACCTAGTCCAACATAGTTTAGGTGCACAAATAGCATGTAAGCCATGTAAAGAGATGCATACAAAACATGATTACTATAAAGACAAGCATTAAGTAATACATGTTGACATATAGCACATAAGATCATGTATCATGGACATATATCAAGAATATGGCATTAGAAAAGCTAATTCAAAGCAAGATATTTCTAATGAACATGCATTCAATAATTAAGCAAGTAGGCATTTAGCATTTAAGGAGGCATGAATACATTTAATCATATTATACAAGATCAAGTTATTGTTTACACATATTAATCACCTATATGCAAGTAATCCAGGTTTGTCAAGAAGAATCCTAATTACTACTTGTTTAAAGTGCACTTCTAATGGGAGACAAAGATCATCGATGTAAAACATCTTTTGTCAAATGTAGGAATGGAAATTTTTCAATTTAGAGAATGGATATAAGACTATTACTAGTGGTGCTCAATTACGGCTAAACACGACCATTTTTACGGGTTTACCACAAACCCAACTTCTCTCCGGAAGCAATTCAACCGTTAGGTCAAATTGAGTTTCTAGTGCAATAGGTTCTCCAGTAGCCATTCTCATATTAGAAGAATTAGAATTCCTATATTTTCCCATCGAAGTTTTCCAAAGATGATATTAGCCGATTCCGCTAATACATGTCCTAATATAACTCAACTATCAATATTTTAAAAGCCGTTTAATGAAAACGACATGTCTTACACAACATCCTAACAAAAGCAAGTGCGGTATTTAAATCACGTGTTTGAGATTTATAGGTTGTTTGGTTTCGATGGTGTATTACATAACCTTATAGATGACATCTTGTTTGTTGAGTTGATATTTTAGCATATTTTGGTTTCAAGAATACTACAGAGTAAATCTTTAGAAAGAGAGTCTAATAAGGGTTACTTGCCTTGATAGATCTTGTAATCTTTTACTTTGTATTATTGAGAGAAAACATATTGTATCATTTGACAAACATGCTTATTTAAGAGAATAATCTTTTCACTCTTATGAGTTACTAATGAAAACAAGTACTATTAGTTATAATGTGATTTACAAATTTTACTTGTTTATGTAGTGACACACGTTGTATAAATTATCCTTTTTAGATACATGTTATCTTTTTGAAGATTCATGATGTATTATATGTAATATTTTTACTTGACATGTGATTTTGAGTCTTGACTCGTTCATGAGCAAAGACTACATATGTTGTATGTTTGCTCGTGTTTGGCTTTTCGGAAATGACACATTTACAAATTGCGTTGCAATGTAAATTGCTTGAATATTTCGGATGAAATATCCAAGTCGTCAATCCTACTTCGTTGTGTATTTTAAGCACCCTTTAAACATATTAGTTTAATGTTTGGAACACAACCTTTGGACAAGAAGACTCAATATGACATCATCAACACAAGTGTGAGTTATGATCCGATGCATATTCTTTTCATCTTGATAAGGACGTCATTATTTTCATACCAATCGAGTGTGATTGAGTATGTAGGTTCAAGAATCCTAATCCACGGCTACAACCAAATCGGTACCCAAAAAAGAAAAAAATCCGAATAACAAACCAAATAACAACATTAATATCAAGAACAACATCCATACCGTGAGCTTATGCTCACGGTTTCATGACTCGACACACACAAGACACGACACTGATGGATACCAAACCAAGTTTTTATTCATTAAAATCATTTTCTCACAAGTTTCTACTATAGATTTACCCAAACCCATCAAATGTGAGTCTTAACTCACGGATTTATACCCACACCGAGTCATACACGCGTGTGCTTCGATGTTACTCACCTTTTTGGACTACAAACTTCACGGATCTACAAAAAGAAACAAATATGGTGGTGATTTGATGTTCAAATGACTAAGGTTCATGGTGTTTAGGGTGGTTTTAGCGGCGGTATAGAATCAAAAGGAGTGGTGGTGTTGGTTTTCGAGCGCGTGATGTATATCTACTGAGAGAGGAGGTCAAAAGGTATTGATTGGTGGTGGCTGTGTTGGTGGGTGACCGGCGGTGGTGGTGTTTGCAGGTGGGTGGCCGGCGGTGACAAAGAGAGAGGAAAAGTGGGAGGTTAAAGATGGTATAATGAAGATAGGGTTAGGGTTTTTGAATATATAATCCGAAAATTGCATATAGGTCCCTGTGTTTTCTAAGGGTGTCAAAACAAGGACTTACGGTATAATTTTTAGTAAACTCTCTCGAAAATAGATACTTTTATTCACGAAAATTACTAAACATCGTCAACATAATTTTTAATCGCCACCATTCACTTTAAATACATTTTTCTATTAAATTTTATAATAAACACGTTTATAAAAACAAAACGTAACCATTTCTCATTAAAGCCCGACTCTCACTTCCCGAGCTCATATTTATTATCAAAAATCCTCAACACGCGTTTATATGTGCACCATCATTTTTAAATAGGTTTTTTCCATAAAACGTGACTATAAATACGCCTCTATTTATTTCGCATAACAAAACTATATATATTTCGTATTATTAGGTTTCCTAGTGCCAGAGTCGAAGTAGTGCCTAACTTAACGCCATATAAATGGTCCAACGACATGCTATTCCACATAAATAATCAACGATATGCATCACATTCCACATTATCAATCACCAATTCTCGTAATCTCTGAAAAACCGTTTCAATAATATTAACGATTCATTTTAATTATATTTCGGCATTTTAAATCAGGTTCTCAAATTTACCAGTTGTCACAAACGTAAAAAAACGGACGAAAACGTAAAAAACAAACGAGAACGTAAAAAATGGACGAAAACGTAAAAAAAGGGCGAAAACGGACGAAAATGTAAAAAACAAACGAAAACGTAAAAAATAGCCGAAAACGTTAAAACATGGACGAAAACGTAAAAAATAGACGAAAACATAAAAAAAATAAAAATAAAAAATAAAAAAAAAGGCAAAAACCTTTAAAAAAAACGAACGAAAACGTAAAAAAAACGGACGAAAACATAAAAAAGCGAACAAAAACTTAAGAAGACGGGCGAAAACTTTAGACTATGGATGACAACGTAAAAAAACGGTCGAAAACGTAAAAAAATGGTCGAAAACGTAAAAAACTGATGAAAACGTAAAAAAATGGACAAAACGTATGAAAACGTATAAAAATGGACTAAAACATATGTCTCGCATAATTAAAATGAAATAGGGACTACGTGTGTTATTTGGGTAAACCATAGGGACGAAACATGTAATTTTTTCATTATAAGATAACTGGGAAACCGGTTATATGTCTTACATTGCAATCAAAAATAAGTTGAGTATACTAAATTGAAGAATAAAAAGTAGAGTACCTTAAATTGAAATTGATGATAAGTTGGATACACTTTTGTGCAATTTGCCCAATTTTAAAAGGATATCAATGATCATTTTCTGAAGCGTTCTTGGAAATATTGTATTTTTCTGGTGTGGTGACTCTATTTTCTAACCAGATCTACTTAAATTTTTTATATTCATTATATATCAAGTCATATATACTTTATAAGTCTTTGTAAATAATACTCCAATACCCCGCAAAGCAGCGACAACAAATAGTTTATAGCATTTTTTGGTTTTTACTGATTTTGGTCGTAGAACAACTTTCCGTGATGATGATATAATATAAGATGAAAAGTGGTGAAGTAACAGTGTTTAAATAAATAATAGATTGCATTGACTTTTATGATTATGAGTCGTTTGGTAAATTTATTTTTCCATTTTGTAAGTTTTAAGTAAATGCGCTACTACATCTCGATTTGAAAAGCTCTTACTGAAGTTCTCAAGAATTGAGGAGAATTAGTATCACGGAGTCACAGTTCTTATCTGTTAAAAAAATTCCATTTTACTCAAGTGTGGAATGAAGTGCATCGTTGAATGCTAAGTTTGGGTATGACTAAATCACCGGCACCATACTCACTTAGATTCTTTAACAGAGAGTCAATAATGAAATATTGGAATTGCGAGGATCAAGAGAATCCTAGGAAATGATTAGTCAAAAAGATAAAGTAACGATTGCTCTCTTAACTTTATGATACGAGCTTAACCAATCACCAAATATTGCTTCTGATACGAAAGCCGGTCTTGATGCATCTAATAGAAATAGGTTGCAAAACTGCTTTCAATATGTTTCGATCATAAAGATACCACAACATATTCTAACCGGTTTTGATGACATTTTTTCTAGTACATCTATAAGAGCATATAACTATGAATCAACTACTAAATGAGTTATTTGATGTTCCTTTAATAAATAGAGATACGACTTTTATATTATTTTCACAGAATTTAAATTCCTACAATTTTTATCGTCCTCTTTGCCCGAAAAAGGAAATTTGCACTTTGTGGAGTACAAATTACTTAATAAACTTACCAAAAATGTTTCAGACTGAATATATGCTGCTAACATATGGATCCATAATCATCCATTTAGCAAACACAATAAGTCAATAACAATTTACAATGTACTACAACATATAAATGATGAAGTTCGTTTAAACAATAATTAAGTATACAAGCACGTTAAATGGCTAGAATGGGTCTTTTCATTCGTTTGTTTATGCACAATTATATTACACATAATACACATTAAATTAAAGATGCAGATTTCATCATCAAGTAATCAACTCCTAATAAAGCTCCCTTTAACCTTGGTCCAGAGGCGCCATACGAATCCCTTAGCACGAGGTGAGTCTTCCGTTTTTGCGCCTAGAACCATGTTTCTTGTACTATTTAATGAAGTTTGTCCACAGATTCGTCTCACCTGCTTTGAGTAAAAAGGAGTTGTTGATTTAAGATAACTCGTGTAAGGAGACAAGGGGCTGTTGGAGCCTTTAATTGCGCGGTTGAGCTGCTTTGAGATGGCTCGGAACTCATACGAGTCGTAGAGGTTGCTAACCGGGGTGGTGGCGGGGATCATGATGTTGGTGGCAGAGGGTGGATGTTTTGGAGGTGATTTTTCCATAATTGTGGCATAGGATCGTATGTCAAATGTGCACATGTAAGTATGTAACCGTGCTTTGCAAGTAACGTGGAGTTTTCTTGTTTCTAGGGAATTTTCATAGTTTTGTACGCCTCCATATTTTGACTTTTTCTTGTTTCCTTTGAGTTGAATAAGAAATAAGGTTATAAATGGCGCGTGCCGTGGCATGGCATGGCCACGCCTCATGTCTTACGAGCCATGGCGAAGCCATGACGTTCTTTAAGACGTGACTAAGGAGCCAAAAAAATATTTATAGATTTATCATTTATGTTATAGTATTATATTTCATATACATTTATACTACTATATTAGACATTTAGACTAATACTTATTATATATTTACCAGGCCCAAATACGAAATAGCCAAAATTCCAAATACTGGTTCAAAATAGTTATTTANCTCGCCACGCCTTACCAAAAGGCGTGCCTTTTCTCGCCTTTTTCCACGCCACGCCTAGAGCAGCCGCCATGGTCTATTTCGTGGCGGCGAGGCCACGCCTCGCGCCTTGGCGCGCCTTTTAAAACACTATTAAGAATTGTTAATTCTTAATCATCTTATTACATTTTATTGTGAGGCTAGAGTTTGAATGCTTGATATGAGATTTGTATGAACATCCATATAGTTGATAGAGCACTTTGAATACCGATAGTCCCCTAGACAGCCATGATGGAGTTGATCTAGCTAGCTAGTCCTATGGCCACGTACGATGGTCACCAAAAGTTTTCCTATATCAGGGTTAATAAAGATATAGAACTCTTGTTGTAAAAAATACAAATTTTAGCATGCATTACATTAAACACTTTCTGACATTTTGTTCTTATACACAAGTCACAACAAAGAACTACAAAATACATGGTTGACAATTTATCAAACTGAATGTCTAACTTATTCCTATATGTTTCTAGACTTCTAGTTCATTTTGCAAGTGGACCAAGTTACTAATAGCCTTATAGACCTGTGTATGAAAATGAAGGAAAAGAAATGGGCTGGGCTCGAGATTTTTGATATTAATGAGTTGTAAGTCAGGCCCATACATATGAATCTTTAAACAACAAAACTTAGAAAAAAATCAAGCCGCGTACAATAACAAACAAAACATTGTTCAAAAAAAAAAAAAAAAAAAAAAAAAAAAAAAAAAATATAAAGACATATATAAAAAAAAAAAAAAAAAAAACAAACAAAACATTGAGCTGCACATACAGACCAACATAGAACAAATGAAAGTAATTTGAGAGCCAGATTTGAGCATGTGCAATGTGCTTAACCGCATGGAGCCTTCGTTTTTGTCTTTGTCTGGGGCTAGGTTTCGTGTGTTGTTGAAACAATAGGAGAATTCTAAATGAGAGAAGAGAAACCCCATTGGCAAGAACTATGATTTGATGATATGCTATCGGTTTTACTAATATTCTTTCTTCACCTACATTAATCAGTAAGATATATGTCTCTTTGATTATAAGAGCTCTAGGTGTAGTGACGAACGCCCCCTCGCCGTTCCTACGTGTCGCCCTCGCCGAGCTTGCCGCCCTTCGCCGCTGCACCGCCCCCCTCCCTTCACTGAGGTTCGCCGTTTGGCACCTCTTTTGTGGGCAAGGCGAAGTGAAAAGGCTGATAAAAAACAATTGATAGTACGTTGGGACATGTTAAACGGCTATATTACCGTTTAAATTAAAACGTTACATTTTTTTTTCCTTCCTTTTTAACTTATATTACACTATAAATACCACACCCATTTTACTTATTTCCATCAAAATTACACAACTTATATTTCAATATCTTAGACATATTAAAAGCAAGAAACATGAGTGACGGCGAGCTTTCAAGTGTTGACGAATCGTATACAAGTGTTATTGACTTTGAAGAGATAACCGAGCTAGAGATGATTCTCCAAGAATTTGTGAACGAGCAAATGTTGCAAAATGAAGAAGCTGGTCCTTCACAACGCCGAAGATGCGTCCACCGTGAACGTAAAGTTGCTGAAGAACGTCTAAGGGTCGACTATTTTGGTGACCATCCGAAATATACGGAAGAAAATTTTCGTCGTCGTTACCGTATGAGCCGTAGACTATTTCTAGAAATAGTCCAAGGTATTGAAACATATATTGAAAATAATCATCCTCTTCCTGCGCATTTTGATTTCTTTAGACAACGACCCAATGCTGTGGGTATAATGAGTTTTAGTGTGCTTATGAAATGCACATGTGCCCTACGCCAATTGGCTTACGGGATATCACCTGATGCATTAGATGAGTATTTACAAATAGGTGAACATTGTGCACGAGATTGTCTAGATTTTTTTACTATGTGCATAATTCAGTTGTTTGGGAGGGAGTTTTTAAGAAAACCAGACGAGAATGACATTCACAAATTATACACCGCACATAACATGGTTCATAGGATACCGAGAATGTTGGGAAGTATCGATTGTATGCACTGGGAATGGAAAAATTGTCCGAAAGAATGGCAAGGGCAATTTCACAGAGGTGATAAAAAGTATCCAACTATAATGCTTGAAGCTGTTGCGTCGTATGATTTGTAAATTTGGCATGCATTTTTTGGTGTTGCAGGTGCGAATAACGATCTAACCGTTTTATATAATTCACCGTTATTCGACGATCTGCTTGATGATATTGGCCATCAAATTCCGTTTGAAGTATACGGGAAAAGATTTAAACATGGGTATTATCTAGCAGATGGAATTTACCCACAGTGGGCATCGTTTGTCAAATCCTTTACTGTTGCACACAACCCAAAAAACGCCGCATGGGAAGCGAAACAAGAAAGTGCTCGAAAAGATGTCGAAAGAGCTTTTGGTGTCCTCCAAGGTCGTTGGCATATTATTGCCCAACCGGCGCGTACGTTTACTGTAGGCAAGTTACGGAGAATCATGTACTCGTGCATTATAATGCATAACATGATTTTGAAAGATCAAAAATTTGCGATATCCGAAGCTGCCGAACTGTATATTCCTCCGACGCCAAATATGCAAACGACATGGGTTGAGCGTTGCGCAACGCAAAGAAGAAAATAAAAAGAACTACACGATCAAAACACACACAAAAGGCTTCAACGATGTCTCATCGAGCATGTTTGGCAACAACAACAATGGGAAGAAATTCAACGGAATAGGAATATTTAGTTTCGTATGTTTTTTTTAGTATCGTATGTTTTTTTTATTATCGTATGTTTTTATTTTTCCGTATCGTAAGTTTTTTATTTTGATGAAATAAAATTAATATGTTGTATTATTTTTAATTATTAGTTAAATGAATTTATTTTATTTAATGAAATGAATGAAAAAAATAAAGTTGTAAGTGGTGGGCCTAAATGAAGAAGTTGAGGTTAGTTGTTGGTGAGGAGGGGGTTAGTTGTGAAGAGGTGTTATGGTGATGTGGCACTAGTGGGCCCAAATGAAGAGGGTTAGTTCTTCACTACACCTAGAGCTCTGAGAATTACACAATCACCACAAACAAACTGAAATCTCTTTAACGGCAACAATAAATAAACAACATTATTTCTATCACGTGATCACGTCTTATAGAGTACTTGTATCACAATAATTTTGTTGAGCCCTTTGATAACTTAAATGTCTTTGTAGTTGAGACCCCGATGTCCCTAGCTTAATTGATTAACGATGTTAGCGATGTCTTTGTACTTGAGAGTTGAGACCCCGATGTCCCTAGCTTAATTGATTAGAGATGTTAGAAGAAGGAACTAGATCGCAAAAGGTTTGCAAGAGGTACCAAATCCATGATACCAAAAAAACCATATGAACTATTTACGTAACCAACTCTTTATTTTATTTTATCAATTCAAACTGGCTTTTCATAAGTGGTTACATTCTCTTGAGCATTTGGTATGAGTGGAATTATTTGTGTCTTCTCCTATGACCTTTTTGCCTTTACTTTTCCCACTTTTCGCACTCTTTGTTTAGTTAAGTTTAGGCAATTAGCTTGTTAATGGTAAGACAACAATGCTTAAATGCTTAATTGACAACAAACTATAAAAACATGTTACTACCCCCCCATAATAAGGAGTGCAATTGAAGTTTAATGCCAACACATTTAACTAATTTGACCCCCATTGTATAAGGTGACAACATGTTTAATTTCCATAAAGACACTCTTGCATTGGCTGTGTCCTGTGTGTTCCTTTCAAATCAAGTTCTCTTTTAATTATGACTTGTTGTAGTATAATGTTTTTTAGTAATTTCTTGAATCTTACTCAACTCTCACCATCCCCTTTACATTATTTTTTGCATCATGATTCATGATTTCTTTTCTGATTCCACAAGCTTCCTTTTTCACATTCTTTGACCTCAGATTTTACTAAAAGGTCATGTTACTCTCCCTCTTTCACATGGAAAAACTGTGCGTTTAAAGTTTCAGTTTTATTGGTACTTTTGGAACATGGGTTTTGTTCAAGATGTGGTTATTGAGTATTTGGAATAACAACCTTTTGGAACATTACTACATTGGCATAAAATTTTCATATTAGACAAACCATTTTCAAGCTAACTCTAAATTTTGTAATTTTGAAGAGTGTTTTGCGCATTAAACTCTAATCGATACATACTCTAAAGGGGTGATTGGCATCATTTCCAAAGTGGTTGCGTGATACAGATGTGCCTATTCTCTTTCAATTTGCAATAGGAACTACATTTGATATATAAGATTAACATATAAAATGACCCATAAAAAATCAAATGTTCATATCTAACTATGTTATGAGCTAGTGAAAAAACACTAAAATTTCATATATTCAGAATATGTTGCGGCTTAAAAACATGCAACACAATGCGAAACACCCAATAGAAAGTTCAAGTTTTCACGGTACTTCTGGGCATGGTTTCTTAATTCTGTATCAAATCCAATGTATATTTTAGACTTAATTGATGGATGTATAGTACCTGAAAGTTATACGAAAAGAAAGCAATAAACTAAACGAGATTTCTGTTTAAAATTCCCTTGTTAACTACTGAAAGGTATACTTTTGGAAACGTGTTGAATGTTGTAAATCTTACTTTTGGCACTTTGCTTATTTTTTTAGTGTCCTAAGAATTCAGATCTTGAGTTAGTTTTATTTTATAACTATATAAAGACATTTTTATTCCTATCTTTCTTCAAACACAAAACCACTTCTCTTCTGCAACTTCTTCAAACAGAAAAGGTACCACTTTGATCCAACTTCTCATAATTTTTCCAAATGTAGTTAATCACTTATATTGTATTTACCACTTTAAGCAGTTTCTTGAAGAAAAATAACATGTGCTTGCATGCAAATTTTCGTTTAATATCAGCTTCATATTTTGTTCTTTGTGATTTGAGTTTCTCATGATCGTTTAGCTTTTTGGAATTTTGTGTTTGTGCAAAAATATTGATCCTTTGATTAGTACATTTTCAATTCGTATATCATCAGTTTTGAGTGTACGGATGGTGGCCATAATGCCATCAATTTCTGGTTACCTAAGAGTCAAATGATTAGTTTCTGATAATAAGTTCGAGATTAGTTTATCACTGCTTATGTGTTTGTATACACATATCAAAGCATACTCAAAAACGTGCAAGGTGTTTTCCGAATTCGGATATTAGATATGTTTTGAATTCCAAGAAATGATGCTAATCTTGAGTCTCAAAGTGTTTGTATACACATGGACTTGTCAGCATACGGTATCTTATATCATGTTTTGTATTCTATGCTCATATTAGATTTTAAAGAACGTTAAAAAGAAAGTCTAATTCTGATGTAGATTATTAGTTTTGTTGCATTCTATAGATGAAATATTACTGGGAGTCAAACAAAATCTAAACTTTTATATGTTTGTAGGCTTGATAACTTGTGGGAAAATGGTGAAGATTTGTTGTATTGGAGCCGGTTATGTTGGAGGTCCAACAATGGCTGTGATTGCACTCAAGTGTCCTGACATTGAGGTAGCCGTGGTCGACATCTCAGTCTCTCGTATCACTGCCTGGAACAGTGACCAGCTCCCAATCTACGAACCAGGGCTCGATGATGTGGTCAAGTCATGCAGAGGCAAGAATCTTTTCTTCAGCACTGATGTTGAGAAACATGTTTCTGAGGCTGACATCATCTTTGTTTCGGTTAACACCCCAACAAAGACTAGAGGTCTTGGTGCTGGGAAAGCTGCTGATCTGACCTACTGGGAAAGTGCAGCCCGTATGATTGCTGATGTGTCAAAATCTGACAAGATTGTGGTTGAGAAATCAACGGTTCCTGTGAAAACAGCTGAGGCGATAGAAAAGATCTTGACCCACAATAGCAAAGGGGTGAACTACCAGATCCTGTCCAACCCCGAGTTTCTAGCTGAAGGGACAGCAATTGAAGACCTTTTTGCCCCTGACCGTGTGTTGATTGGAGGGAGGGAAACCCCAGAAGGTCAAAAGGCAATTCAGGCATTGAAAGCTGTTTACGCTCATTGGGTTCCCGAGGAGAGGATCCTTTGCACTAATCTCTGGTCCGCCGAGTTATCCAAACTCGCAGCCAATGCATTTTTGGCACAGAGGATTTCCTCTGTGAACGCCATGTCAGCTCTCTGTGAAGCTACTGGTGCTGACGTGGCTGAGGTGTCCCACGCAGTGGGGAAGGACACCAGAATCGGACACAAGTTTTTAAACGCTAGTGTTGGGTTTGGTGGATCTTGTTTCCAAAAGGATATTCTCAATTTGGTCTACATTTGTGAATGCAATGGTTTACCCGAAGTGGCTAACTATTGGAAACAAGTGATTAAAGTCAACGATTACCAAAAGAGTCGTTTTGTCAACAGGATTGTTTCTTCTATGTTCAACACGGTTTCAGGCAAAAAGATTGCTATCTTGGGATTCGCTTTCAAGAAAGACACCGGTGACACAAGGGAAACTCCAGCTATTGATGTATGCAAAGGATTGCTAGGAGACAAAGCTAAGATAAGCATATATGATCCACAAGTGACCGAAGAGCAAATCCAAAGGGATCTATCAATGAACAAGTTTGACTGGGACCACCCAGTGCACCTACAGCCCATGAGCCCGAGCTCTGTGAAGCAAGTGAGTGTGGTCTGGGATGCATATGAGGCGGCTAAAGGTGCACATGGGCTATGCATTTTGACCGAGTGGGATGAGTTCAAGAATCTTGATTACAAGAAGATTTACGACAACATGCCAAAACCGGCATTTGTGTTTGATGGAAGAAATGTTGTGAACCCACAAAAGTTGAGGGAGATTGGGTTCATTGTGTACTCAATTGGGAAGCCGCTGGACTCGTGGTTGAAGGATATGCCTGCTGTGGCATAAAGATTGTGTTCTTGTTGTCAAATGAGGGTATGCAGGATTTGATCCTTTGGGAGTTATTTTCTTTTCATATATATGTTTTTTTGTTGTGATTTAGCATTGTATCATTATATGTACTTCTTGTTCTTGGAATAAAATATTTAAATTTCTTGAGATTATACTAATAAAATTGATTCTGAAGGGATACTTATATCTCATCTTTTTGTTGTAATTTAGCATTTTGTACTGAGTATTGTTCTTGGATAAATAAAGAGATCATATAGTATTATGTAATATCACATTACTACTTAATTTTTCTATTTTAAGTAATATAACTTTTGCCGGGAAAGTTGCCCACGTACGTCTTGACACGTACACTTAAGTTCGTAATTTGATTCAGACTATGTCCAGTCTACCCATTTATATGATTTATTTCCCCACGTACTTGATTTCATATGGAATATTTTGTTTTTTCATTTCTACGCGAAGTTTGNGGAGTTATTTTCTTTTCATATATATGTTTTTTTGTTGTGATTTAGCATTGTATCATTATATGTACTTCTTGTTCTTGGAATAAAATATTTAAATTTCTTGAGATTATACTAATAAAATTGATTCTGAAGGGATACTTATATCTCATCTTTTTGTTGTAATTTAGCATTTTGTACTGAGTATTGTTCTTGGATAAATAAAGAGATCATATAGTATTATGTAATATCACATTATCACCTGTACATTTACTCTTTTGCGTTCATTTAGCAAGTTTCAAAAACTATGTTAATGTTAGTTTGGGTGAGGTAAGGGTCGAATCACGCCTACTTGGTCCTCACCCACGTGTTTGTCTTAAAACAGGCACCCTAACTTGACGTGTCGTTGGTGTGGTTTTGTGAAAAGATGGTCGTTCCATCGACCGAGTTGTTGCGAGTTAAAAGAGAAGCCAACGACCAAAAATTAGACCGTTGATGGTATTGATTAGAAAACAAAACTTTTATTCTAAATTTATATATTTTTAGTAGCATAATACTTTGATGCTCTTTTATTTTTATTCACACTTTTCAAACACATGTTTTCTTTATACGATCTTTATACTCGCAAGTCTCAACTCAAAAAATTCTGAAGAAACTCACAAAACCAAAAAACATAAACACGTCGCCAACAAAACGTGTCAACACTCAATTCCAGCTTTCGATTGGATCACTCGTTAATTTTCAACACGCAAACTTTGTTTACGACACAAAACAAAGTTTTTAATATCGGTTTCTTCTATTTCCCTTACCTTAAAGTTAGTATTCTCATTTTACATATCGTGTTATTCTAAATAGAAAATGAATGAACAATGTTTTAGGTGGCATGTCTGGGTGGGACGATCAAGTTTGTTCGCCAGGCTCATATACAAAAGGCACCGCTGCAGTTAGGTTTTATCCATCTGACGTCAAGAACTGCAATGTGTTGAAGAACGTAAGCATAGTTTTCTAACTTTCTATTTGCGTAAAACCAACAATATAATATACTCCCTCTGTCCAAAAAAAAGAGTCCATCTTACTATTTATGTTTGTCCCAAAAGAAGTGTCTAGTTTTATATATGGACAGTAATTATGACTAGTTTTTATACTTTGTCATTCTAATTAAAACTTGCAATAATTACTCATTTTTTTTTTTTTCTATATTAACTATGAGGGTAAAAATGACTTTTTATCAATCAAAACTAGCATTAATTACACATATCATAATTTATACATTTTTTGTTTGTGGACTCTCTTTTTGAGACGGAGGGAGTATGACGTCGTTTCCAAATATTTATTTTAAATATTTAAGATTTAAAGCTTGAATTTGGTAATTTACAACTTTATAGGTGTGATGATGTTGGGCACTTTCTGATAGAAACGGACTATCAGAATTCGACGAGGATCAAACTATTGAGGTTGGTCCAACTTACAGGTTCTAAGTGGATTAGACGAGGGTCGAAATATTGACGTTGGTCCAAGTTACATATTCTAAGCAGCTACTCCATGTAATATCAACAACGGCTAGCAAGAGCTGAAGCTAGGAAGAAATGAAAACGATTATTTGTTACAAAAATGATTTTGCGTAAATTTATATGTGTGTTGCCTGCAGTTATGATAATAGTATACTTCGTCCATGTTTAATATTTTATACTTGAGAGATGTTGTATCACGAATACTGTCACACAAATGGTTAACACATAAAAACGAGTTTGATTTAGAAAAATATAGTGTTTCAGTATCTACAAAACTAATGTATACAAGTACTTCGCATCAACACGCGGGTTGCAATCCTTGTTTATATAACGAAAATCATTAAAATTCTTTCCTAGTATATAAATATATACTTTTTAAGTTTGAATTATTATTTTTTTTGCTAAAAATCTTTATAATTAAATGAAAAAGAAGTATAAATTATATAATTTGGGTTACTCGAGTCAACTGGAAAACCGAACCAAATTCAATTTTTGGTTTTACCCAAAAAAATTTAGCGACCTAACCGAATCGAATAAACCAGACAACCCGATAACCAAACCGATTAACACCACGCACTAAACCATCCTTTTACCTCTAAAACCAACTTTTACAACTGGGTCAAAAAAAGCCCAATCTAAAGGCCCATATTTTCATTTCCACATATAAAACCACAATCCATAGGGTTTCACCTCTTCAACACACCCCAAACCCTAATCCCACCCACCGGCCGCCCAATCACCCACACCCAAAATGAAGACCATCCTCTCGTCCGAAACCATGGACATCCCAGACGGAGTCACAATAACAGTCAAAGCCAAAATCATAACAGTGACCGGTCCACGTGGCACCTTAACGCGTGACTTCAAGCATCTGAACCTGGACTTCTTGCTTATCACGGATGAAGAAGGGGGGAAGAAGCTGAAAGTGGACGCGTGGTTTGGGTCGAGGAAGACAACTGCTGCTATCCGTACGGCGCTAAGCCATGTCAGCAATTTGATAATTGGGGTGACTCAGGGGTTTAGGTACAAGATGAGATTTGTGTATGCGCATTTTCCTATTAATGCGAGTATTACTAATAATAATACTGCTATTGAGATTCGGAACTTTTTGGGCGAGAAGAAGGTAATTAATAATATACCCTTTGTTTATTTGTTATTATTATTTTGTTGTTTTTTGTTATTACTTGTTTTAGTTAAATTTAAAATACATTTTGTGTTTTTAAACACCTGTTAGAGAAGTGTGTATTTGTGCTAAATGAGTTTTTTTTTGTTGGCCTAGCTTGTATAGGTATAAATATATGCCTTTTTTTGTAATGGTTTAGGGGGTGTTTATTTAAGCTTATATGCGGCTCATGAGCTTATTTGTGTTTCGGCTTATATTTCATAGGCCCCAATTTTTCAGCTTATTTGGAGACTTTATACAAGTTTATTGTGTTCTAATAAACTTCTATAAGCCCACAAACACAAGTAAGCTCATAAGCCCGCATATATGCTTAAACAAACACCCCCCATATTAGGGCTTGTTTTGCTTAGCACTTTTGAGGTGCTTATTTAGCTTTTGTATTAGTAGTAAACTACATTTAGGTTTTTAAACACCTGTTTGTGAAGTGTGTGTTTGTGTTTTGAAATAAATTATAGCCTGTTTGCAAAAACTTGACAAATTAGTTTTTATGTTGGCCTAGTTTGAGTAGTTATAAATATATGCACCTATATTGAAGTCTGAAAGATTGTGCCTTTTTGTAATGGTTTAAGGGCGTGTTTAGTTGTTGGAAAATGAGAAGTTTCCCTGAAAAGTTTTCTAAGAAACACATAGAAAACAAAAAACGTGTTTAAAATGAGTAATTTCTGAAATTTCTCTACTGAAAATAGGAAACCTGTNTTTTTTTTTTTTGCTACTATAACTATGATTTAGAGAACATGAATTTATAGTTCTCCAGTTTTCAAAAGGTTCTCTGGAGAAAGAAGAGTTACTCCGAGTAACTCCGTTCTCAAGAAAATAAGAAAACTTTCCTGCAACTAAACGCACCCTTAGAGTTTGTTATGTCTCAAAAAGCAGTCTTGACATGTACACTTTTAATCTATCTGTAACCATCTGTTCTTCAGTTGTTTTAAGTGCTATTATCGGTCTGTTATGCACTTATGCTTGTTGAAAAGTATTCTATTGCCAGCTTTGTTTTTACAAGTCGAAGCCGTTGTTAAACATTTCTTTTTTGTATCACTTATTTTTCTGCAAGTTGTAAGCTGTTTTGAGTTTTGCAGATACATTTTATTTTTCTGTTTCTCATGTTATTTTAGTTAATGATAAATTTAAAATGCTAATGGCGTGTTTAGTCGGAGAAAACAATATCTTGTTCTCTGTCTCTAATTTTGTAGAACTTTGGATGGGAAATTTATCTCCAAAAAACACTTGAAAATTCAGAAAACGCCTTTAGTTTATGTTTTTATTTTACCCTTTTAAAGAAGGGAAGGGAGGGTCTTGCATTACAAAGGAAAACAAGGAAACAGTAAAATTTTGTTTTGTAATCTACCCTGTTAAGTTAGGAAATTAAGGGATTTGAATGCGATCTTTGTTTTCTTTGTTTTGTAACATTTTGTGGAAAACAAATACATACTAAGATTTCAGTTTTGATATGTATTCTATTCGCTTTATTTTGGTGTCTGTTTTTCAGAATGCTTAAAATCACTAATTGCCTTAAGGTTTTTGTTACTCAGTATTTTATCTTGTTTATCTATATGTGGGAAGCAGTCTTGTGATTGTTTATACTTAATATTAAGGATTCGGTATTGCCCTTTGTTTTCTTAACTGGTAATTGGTTTTGTGAAATATGTTGATTTGCTTTGATCTGGTTATGATCACAGACTGTAACGATTATATCTAAATGATCAATGATTAATGTGCATAATTTATTTACTGATAGGTGAGGAAGGTCGATTTGCTTGATGGTGTCACTGTTGTCAGATCTGAGAAGGTTAAGGATGAGCTTGTTTTGGATGGAAATGACATTGAGCTTGTTTCTCGATCATGTGCCCTTATCAACCAGGTACTTCCATCGTTGGCCATAATTGTTTCACATGAGTTTATAAATATTGTCAAATTATAAGTTATCTGATGATGGCTTTTGTGATTTTGTTTTTGTAGAAATGCCATGTGAAGAACAAGGATATCCGAAAGTTTCTTGATGGTATTTACGTGAGTGACAAGGCAAAGATTGAGGAGATTGAAAACTAAGCCTGTTTCGGGTAGTGAATTATCTTCTTTTTGGTGCACCAGTTTGAATCAGAGTTTATTTTATTTAGCTTTATTTTGGACATTATATCCGACTCAAACGTCTAGTTATAAAGTTTTTGGGAATCTTGATTTCGATTGTACTTTCTCTTGGTTCTATTCGTCGAATGGTATTGTATCGTTTTATCAGAGTTCGTCTATGCTTTAAATCTGTTTAGTCTTGCTTTCTTTTCTGGGGTTTCACTATTGTGATTCAATTTAGCAGCCCGGTTCTTAAGTACAGATTCATCTTCTAGTTGGTGCGTCATAAATTCATTATTGATCAAGTTGTTATCTTTAAAATCAGGGTAAATTACAAAAATGGTCCTTAACGTTTCACAAAATAGCAAAAACGGGACCGAGACAAAAAGTAGCGCAAAAAAGACACCAACGTTCCATATTTTCGCAAAATCGCCACCGAGAGGCCTTTTCCGTTAGTTTCATCGTTAAGTGCCATGTCACCGAGGGTATTATCGTCATTTCACTGCTTTAAGGTCTACGTGTTATAATACCCTCGGTAAATAGCATGCCTTCTTATTTCAGCTAGGGTAGAGTTTCATCGGAATTACCAGATCATTTACTACTACCTAGTTTCTTACTAAATAGCATGCCTTTCTTTTTAAAAACTATATCCGCTATTGAAGAGAAAATGGTAATGTATAATAGCTTAATTTTCAGAACTAATTCGTGATGAAAATGATAACGACACGAATACATAAATTACCTGACAAAGCAATTATCGAAGAAAACACCAGTATCAAAACAAGCCACACACTGAGCTGTAGAGAGGTAGTTCCGGCACTGAGCAGCTCCAAAAACCGAGTCCCCCTCTGTCAAACTCTGTGCTGTAGCGTAAAATAAATTATTGCTAGATAATTGTCTTCTTATTTCAGCTAGGGTAGAGTTATTATTGCTAGATAATTGTCTTCTTATTTCAGCTAGGGTAGAGTTTCGATTATTAATAAAACTTGATAAAACAATTGGAGGGTTGCGACCACAAAATGATCGTATGGGTATGTTGAGATTGTTTTCTGTGTTGTTTATTTGTGCAGCTCCTGACTTGACGAGAAATAATATAAACATTACAACCAAGACAGCCATCACCCACCGCTAGAACAGTCAGCATGGACAAATTAAGAAGAAGAAGAAGAAAGAAANTCAGCTAGGGTAGAGTTTCGATTATTAATAAAACTTGATAAAACAATTGGAGGGTTGCGACCACAAAATGATCGTATGGGTATGTTGAGATTGTTTTCTGTGTTGTTTATTTGTGCAGCTCCTGACTTGACGAGAAATAATATAAACATTACAACCAAGACAGCCATCACCCACCGCTAGAACAGTCAGCATGGACAAATTAAGAAGAAGAAGAAGAAAGAAAAAAAAAAAAAAAAAAAAAAAAAAAAAAAAAAAAAAAAAAAAAAAAAAAAAAGATAAAAAGATAATAGGAGACCGTCGATGAATGTGAACTCAGCAAGAAGTTAATGTTGAATCTCGTTAATATCATCAGTCATTTAATTAGTTTAAACTTTAAACAAATGAATGTCAAAAGAAAACTTGCATTGACACTAATAATTTAATGGGCTTATTTAGGTGCGAATTTATTTATTGTATATATGAGTTGTTTTATTCTTCTCAAGCTACACCAATCTTGTGAATGCTGTTGCTCTAATCAAACGATTAAAGAAAGAAAAAGAAAAAGAAAAAGTGATCGGAATCTGGGTTTAGTTACCGGAATATGGGTTTGGTCACCGGAGAAGATGAAGATAAAGGGTAAAGGGTGGTGGTCTTGGTTGTGTGGTGGTGGCTGTGAAATAAAAGATAAAAATAACTTTGCAAATTTAGTCCCTAAAGCAATAGTGATATGACACGTTGACCTTAAAGCAGTGAAATGACGATAATACCCTCGGTGACATGGCACTTAACGATGAAACTAACGGAAAAGGCATCTCGGTAGCGATTTTGCGAAAATGTGGAACATTGGTGTCTTTTTTGCGCTACTTTTTGTCTCGGTCCCGTTTTTGCTATTTTGTGAAACGTTAAGGACCATTTTTGCAATTTACCCTTAAAATCAACTATCTTTGGATCATTTTATAGGGATTTACGAATTAGTGCCCACTGGCCACCTTATAAAATGTAATCAAATGCATTTAATGGCTAATTTACACTAAAACTTTCTTATCATAATAAAAAATGCATTTAATAAACCTTAGTTAAACTTATAATTTACCATAATTAAATATGATTTTCAATTTAATACACTCAAACTTTTCATATATTTACACCTTATAAGGTGCCCACGGGCACCCGTCAGCAAATCTCCATTTTATAAGACCCATGTTTTTTTTTTTTTTTTTTTTTTTTTTTAATGAATCTTCATATTCTTATGCTCTTGTATTGTCGAGTGGTTTTGTATCGATCAGATTATGCAAGTAGACTTAGTTTAAAGCCACTGACTTGTAGCTAATATATTCCCTTAAGCTTATACCCAACCTAAGCCGACCTCTTTTGACTCCTACTCTTTTAATCCGAACACGCTTTGATCCTTTACATATCCAGTCTATGTTTCTACCTCTAGCACAAATATCACGGAAATTCCTTGTTTAATAAACTCATTGCGAGCTAAAGCTATAGCCTAAAAACTACCTACAAAATTGTATACGTGAGTCTATATAAATTAAAGACATTAATACCATAGTTTCTCGTGTAATCTACTAAATTATCATTCAACTTAAACTAAAAGCCCATCACCAACTAAGCAAAGATTTAAACTAACTAAAAGTCTATAAGAGCAAAAGCAACGGTAACGTTACCCTTGCGTTAAAGAGGGCTTAACGCGCGTTAAGCTGAAGTTAGTCGTTGCATGTCCTTGCGTTAACTCCACATTAACGTGCCACGTTAAGTGGCTAACGCCGAGTTAAGGTGCTGCGAGTGTAAAAAAAGGGAAAAAAAAAATATATATATATATCACTTCACCCCCTTTAAACGTACACAAACGGCTATATTTTCAAAAAAGTTGCACTTTGCACCCCCAACGTATACAAACGGCCACATTTGTTAAAAAAAAAAAAAAAAAAAAAAAAAAAAAAAAAAAAAAACAACTATTTCCAAAACCTTTTTTCAACCAATTTAAATACCCATTTACCACACTTCATTTTCTCACACTTTCACTACTCACTATCTTCTCTACTACAACTTCTAATATCCAAAAAAAAATGTCTCAAGGCAACAACAACGATCCCAACTTGCTTACGAACCTCCTCGGTGGGTGGGGGAACCCATACGCGGGTTCATCATCAAATCCGAATCCGAATCCGAATTGGGAGAACCCAAACCTATTCNATTTCCAAAACCTTTTTTCAACCAATTTAAATACCCATTTACCACACTTCATTTTCTCACACTTTCACTACTCACTATCTTCTCTACTACAACTTCTAATATCCAAAAAAAAATGTCTCAAGGCAACAACAACGATCCCAACTTGCTTACGAACCTCCTCGGTGGGTGGGGGAACCCATACGCGGGTTCATCATCAAATCCGAATCCGAATCCGAATTGGGAGAACCCAAACCTATTCGCTATGTCGAGTCAAGAACTTTACCAACAACATCAAGCTTTAAGATTTTGGCAAGAATCCCAACAACAAAACACCTTAAACTCCAATTTCTAAAATCTCCAATTCACTCAACAATCCCAACAATCCCAAACGGAAACTGACGAAGTTCCCGAAACACCTACGTCTCCTCCAAAAAAAACCAAAACTCGTACTAAACGAAAATCCAAAAAAAACAAAGAACCAATCGATGTTGATGCCGAAAACGAAGCAGGCAACAAAGTGGAACGTTGGCAAGCAAGTGAAGATAAATTACTTGCAACGTGTTGGGTGGCCACAAGCGAGGATGAACAAGTCGGTCGTTCCCAAGCCAAAGATACGTTTTGGCAGCGGGTTCAAAATGAGTTCAATAAAACGAATCATCATAAACGCGGCAAAGATATGATACAGTCAAAGTGGAGAACGTTGAACCGTGATTGCGGAAAGTTCAACGCGCGTTTCAAACGTGCCGAACACGATCAAAAAAGTGAGAAAAATGACATGGATATCCTCAAACGTGCCAAAGAAATGTATCAAAATGAGAGCAAAAACGCGCCGTTTAATAATGAGGAGGCTTGGGGTATTTTGCGTACTCATAAGAAATGGGACGCACCGGACACGGTTGATTTAACCGGTGATGTCCCAAGCGAAGCAAACGAGGCGTTGTTTGGTCATGATGCACAACCACGCCTGATGGGAAAAAAATGGGCTGCGAAGAAACAAAAGTCCGAGACAACGGCAAGCACCGGGGGCACGAGTACCGGAGGATCTGTATCGTCGGCCCTATTCGGGGAGGCTTTGCGCAAGGAGTATCGGGCTAAACGTAAAGATGCGTCCTTGGCTTACAAAGCGACCGCTGAAAACCAATACTCAGCGATACGGACGCGGGAGTTTGAGTTTCTGTTGACCGACACTACCGGGAGGGATCCACAATTTATGGCAATGGTCAACATGGAAAAAGACCGAATCATTGAAAAATACGGGTTGCCAAAGCGTCAAGAATAAGTTATTGTGGTGTGTTGTAATATTTTTTTTATTTCTTTTTATTTCGTAATGTTTTTTATTTTATTTTATTTTATTTTATTTNGGAGGGATCCACAATTTATGGCAATGGTCAACATGGAAAAAGACCGAATCATTGAAAAATACGGGTTGCCAAAGCGTCAAGAATAAGTTATTGTGGTGTGTTGTAATATTTTTTTTATTTCTTTTTATTTCGTAATGTTTTTTATTTTATTTTATTTTATTTTATTTCGTATTGTATTTTTAATTTTGTAATGTATTGTTTGTTTTTTGTTTTTTTTTTTTTTTGTTTTTTTTTTTGTTTTTTTTTATTTTTGTAATGTAATATATTTTAGGAATTAATGTTATGTTTTTTAAAAAATGGAGTATTAGTTTTAGTTTAGGGTTGAAATTGAAAATATTTGAAAAATTGAGTTAAAATGAGTTAAGGTTGAGTTATTGTTGTAGGTGTTTTTTTTTGAGTTAAGGTTAAAGTGTTAAAGCTGACGTGGCGCTGAGTTAAGATGCAACTTGTGTTACTGATGTGCATGCTCTAATAATACACTGCAAAATCTATGATTCATTAACTTTAGGATAAGGGTGAGCATTCCGACCGTTTGGACAGGACCGACCGACAAAACCGACCGGACCGACCGAAAACCAGACCGACCGAAGGACCAACGGTCCGGTCTCGGTCTGGGATTTTTCATTAATTCGGTCCTCGGTCCGGTCGGTCCGGTCCGGACCGACCAAAACCGAAAAAACTTGCCAAAATCTTGCCTAATTGGACCGGACCGACCGAAGACCGACTGGACCGAGACCGGACCGACCACATTCAGTCCGGTCTCGGTCTATGGTTTTTCCCTAACTCGGTCTTCGGTCCGGTCCGGTCTTGGCCGGTCCGGTCCGGTTTTTGGACCGTGATCACCCCTACTTTAGGATGTTAAAAAAAAAATTAACTTTAGAAATTTACATATTTCGTCCTTGTGTTTTACCTCAAATAACATGTTTAGTCCCTACTTCATTTTAATTACATCACATATATATATTTTTGAAACCTATTACCCAGACAGTCCGTATTTTGAATGGGATATTAGTTTCTCCGTTAAGTGTTAAAATAATATGTGCACTGTTAGTCTTCATTTTCTTCATGTTATCAACATTTTGGGTATGTTTTTCATGGTTTTAGGTATAGTATCAAGCAAAGATGTTTCATGGGTTCAAAGTTAAATTGGGGAATGTTGTAGTTCATGTCGTTTGAACTTTATGCCAGCAGTTATAATTTGTAAATAGTTGTACCTATAGTTTGTTCGTACTTTATTTGATCAAACCATAATTATACAATTAAACATGTGATAATAAAGGATTTGTTATGAACAAGAATTGAGGGGATGAAAAGTATTCTTCAATTAGTCTATAATGTCATAGATATATGGGGTATATAAAAGACAAACTGTAGGGTAGAAACCCTAATAGCTAGCTGGGCCGTGGGCCTCTTATGGGCTATGGACATCCACTAATATTTATCCATAACACTCCCTCTTGGATGTCCATATTATTAATACGCTTAGGAAATGCTGCCTCATTAAAAACCTTGTCAGGAAAACCCAGTGGGACAAAACCATGACTAAGGGAAAAAGAGTGCAGCGCGTATTATCTCCCTCTGATGACTACATCACTTGAGCTCTTCGAGTAGGAAGAGATATTTAAATCATTATGCATCGTGAAAGCTAAAGAAGGATTCTACATATCTTATATAGATAAATGACGCTTATCTTTATGAGGTCATGATGAAAAAAGACCCCTTTGATTTATAAAGATGATGATCACAATATCGATGTTAAAGTGTCATACTAAAATGTGTATGAAATATTATGATTCTCCGCTAATGGTCATACATGATATAATATATCATTTGAATTAACTGGTTTGCAATGAATAACTTGTGAAGTACGATGGATTTACTTGAATGAGATGTATAACGTATGTTAATGGATATGAAAATAACATGTAGAGAATTATTTCACGTGATTCTATCAAGACACTTCAATGTGCATTTCAGTGACTCAATGAGATTAAGTGATGTGCATCATCAGGGAGAGAAGATACGCGTTGCACTCTTTTTCCCTTGACATGGTTTGTCCCCACAGGTTTTCCGGCAAGGTTTTTATGAGCAACATCCCCGAGCGTATAAGGAGTTATGTACTCTTTTTCTTCAACTAGAATTTTTGTCCCACCGGGTTTTATCTTAGTAAGGTTTTACGAGGCATAATTCTCAAATGGAGTAAAACATATATTTCGGTATCTTCAAGGTACAAAGGGTATGGGTTTATATTTCACTAAACCCCATCAAATGCAAGTCTAGTTGTTTTTGCAGATGCAGGATATACATCTGACCCTCATAATGGTTGATCTCAAACTGTATATGCATTACAAGTGGAGGAACTAAAATTTCATGGGCGTTCAGTTAAGCAGATGATCTCATCGACTTCATCCAACCATGCGAGAATTCTAGCGATATATGAAGCAAGTCGAAAATGTGTTTGGCTTAGAAGTGTGATACAACACATACGTAAATCATTGTGATAATTTTTCAGAGAAAGGAGGCACCAACAGTTTGTATGAGATAATATAGAATTCATTGCTTAATTAAGGAATGTTACATCAAAGGCGTCAAGACAAACATATTTTGCCAAAGTTCTTTTACAATCATGACTTACAAAAGAATGGTGATATTATTGTTCAAACAGTTTATTTAAGTGCAATTTGGCGGATCTAATTACCAAGGCGCTTCTTCCTCAGCATTTAGACATTGAACCACAACATTGGTATGGCAG